>JAWNMV010000257.1:65000-120000 GCA_035043635.1 Drosophila rellima | reverse complement strand
TTCCAGGAGAAAACGATATATGATTACTCGTGCACTTATACCTTGAAGCAGCTTTGAAATAAGCTTTAAGTAGATTTTTCATAGGAAAACCCATTGGACGATTCATAGGCAGTTAAATAACAGTTTGGAGATTAATTAGGAGCTTTTCTTAATTGGAAGCATAACATTTTTCTTGGATGAACAGAATTAAGCAATAAAAACTTTATTAATGATCGAAGGCTGCTAAGCTTTACAAAACTTGGCCTATTTCTATGGATCAAATATGTTCAAAACAGGTCAAGGACAAAGCTGCTAAAAGCTTCCGTCTAAAAGCTCCCTGGAATAGCGATACTTGAGTGTGAAGACCAAAGAAAAGTTGTCATACATAAAGTTAAATTAAAAAAAAATTGCAGCTTTCATTGTTAATTTAAAGCTACTCAAGCATTTGCCAGGGATTTGCTTGGACATGTGAATGGCTCATTGGAAATGCCACTTACATACATAACTAATGAAAAATGACCAAAGAGCTTCTCGCAAAAGATAAAAAGAAACACTTCTAGGAGAAATACTTTGTAAATAAGTTGAAAACAGAAAATGCCAGAATTTATTTATATAGTATGAGTATCGCATGAATCTCAAATGAGCTCGCAAATGGTAATGGAAATGGAGTTGGAAAAGGAGAAGGAGTTGAAAATGTAGTTGGAGTTGGAGTTGGAAACACACACACATGCACACACACGCACACACTTAAAATAGTTTTATTTCAATTAACAACAAAAATTCGATGAGTTTATTTGGTGTTGTTGCGTTTTATGCGAGACAAGATAAGAGCTATGGCGGCGGCCAACATTTTATGCCCCGGTTTCGGTCCATGGTCCATTCAATGGGTTCCCCTGCTCTTCAGCATCCCCGCTGCCCGCTGCCCGCTGCCCGCTGTCTCTAGTGCTCTGGAGAGCCAAAGGATTGGGGATTGCGTGTTTAACTGCTGCAGAGTTGCTCCAAATGGTTATTTCTCTCTCTTTGTGTGTGTGTGTGTGTGTGTGTGTGCGTGTGTGTGTGTGTGTGATAATGTTGACAGATAATAAACTCGGAAAATTACAAAATTACAATCAACACACACACACACACACACACATGGCAAGAGGGACATTTGCAAAAATGTCACATGCATGGGACGTTTGCTAATGGCGCGCCATTGTCATGCCCCTTGGTTCTGTCTCCTCCCCGTCTCCCTGTCTCCCTGTCTCCCTGTCTCCCTCACATCCCTCTCAGGTCTCTCCCTCATTTTATAGCCACGGCTACGACTGCCCGGCTGACTGCGGGCCTTTTTGGCGTCGTGGCGTACGTAAATTTGCCACCACAAAACTATTCAATTGAAAGTTATTTACGTTTATTGTTTCATTTCATTGCCAGTTGGCAAACGTTTCAAACGCACCACTCCACGCACACACACACATACACATACATAAATTGTGTGTGTATGCGTGTGTGAGCTTTTAAATGAAAAGCTGATTAGCGTCTGCAAGTCGCAAGTCTTGAGAATGCGTGAGCTGAGTCTGTGTAAAAGCTCTGGCAAATATTGTTTGAACAGAGCTTTAAGACATTAAGAGAGACAGAGAGAGAGTGAGGAAGAGAGGGGGAGAGGGAGAGGGAGAGCGAAAGACTGACACTATTGAGAGACGCGTTTGATTTATGGCTAAATGCCATTAGGCCCGGCCATTGCCCATCGATTAGCCACAGTTGGCAAAGCATTGCTCGAAATCTATACTTCCGTTGTTAATCATTGGCATCACTTAATGGCCCCTTCCGTTTTCCGGCAGCTACCAAAAATGCAATGGACAAGACAGTCGCATAGTCAAGTGGTGCGGTGGGGCAGTGGCAAAGCAGCGAACACGCCCTTCAATTACAAATCTATGCGAGTCGAATCCGCATCGCGCTGCTCTCCTGTTCGGCTGATAATCTGCTAAAGGACTTCCGCCCGGTGCGTGTGCTGCGTGCAAAAGAAGAAAAAAAAAAATGAAGATAGAATGAAGCAAAGAAAAAGCTAAGGAAAACCTTTTGGCAAGAGGAAAAACTGAATGGCAAACCAAGTAAGAGAAAGCAAAGGGGCAAGGCTGTAACTGAAAACGCAATGATATACGGCCGTGAAATCGAATCGCGGCATGAGATGAGGTCCTTTACGCACACACACACACACACAAAAACACATACACATACAAAGACAAAAGGCTTTAAGTGCTCGCTGCTGTCTTAGAGTCTAGAGTCTAGCTCTTTTGCTTTTTGGCAACTTACTTCGACAAATTCAACAGACTTTCGTTATCCTTTGTGTGTGTTTGGATTTTGCATTCGCGTGGATTTTCTTGGCGCTGCAGTCCAAAATTTATTGCCACGTTGTGCCGTGTTGCGTGTCCACAACCAGAGCCCAGAGCCCAGAACCAAACAGGACTTCAGGAGCACAGCGGGTTGCATGTCCTGCCGACTGACTGACGGTAAGTCTGCGTCGCCAGCCATTCTGGCCATGTCCTGGCCGTGTCCTGGCCCTTCTTTGGGCCTGCATTTTTCGTTTGGTAGGCGTTGGCATTGCGTTTTCGCCGGCCGTGTTGAAATTGACAGCAAAATAATTGGTTGATTATTTATGGGACAAACGAGCGAGTCGACTCGACTCGACCAATTCCACCAGCCATTTCAGCCATCCATTTAGCCCGGCCGAAAGTTTGTTTAGGTCGCATTTAAATCAATGCCAAAGAAATGTTTATTATACTAGCGCAACAGGAAGACTCGCTGACTTTGGCAGTGGTTGCAGAAGCACAAAGTGCAAATGACAGACGACGCGACGCCAGCGATTATTACAGTTAATGCCAGGCAATAATGTGAGCATGGAGGACACTAAGCGAGCTGCTGTGTTCTAGCAAATCTGGTCGAATCATTCTCGTGTTTGAATTTTGTTGATTTAATTTTTAAACATTTTCGAAAGCTCGTTTTTCTTGTTTGCCCACTATGTGAACATGGAGGACAAGAATACTCAAAATGAGGTATAGCAATTTAGCGTCATGTAGTTCTCGATGTTGAAACTCTTTAAATTAATCTGATATTGTGAATTTATAAATACGCATTTTTCGAAATTAATGAGAATATGGTGGACATGAAGCAGGGCTAATTTTATCAATATAAATATATAGTCTCAAGGAGAAGTCCCCAATATAAAACATTTAACACCTTTCCATAGTATTTTGTCATTATTATTCATATTTTTTTTTTTGATATACTTAACATTACTTATATTATTCAGAAAGTGCTTAGACCAGTTTATGCAAAAAAAAAAAAACAAAAAAAAAAAAGTGAGAATGGAGAATATGGAGCAATTGTTGCATTCCTATCCTATTCAAAATAATTGATTTTATTAAATCAATTTAGAGAGATATAAATACCGATGGGAAAGGTGCGTGAGCAGATCTGAATTCGGATTCTTTCAGATTGAAGTAATGGCATATTCCAGGGGCAAGTACATTAGTTAAATAGAAACTATGTGTGTGTGCAAAAGTCTTGGTCTGGCTTAATCCCGGTGGATGGACTTTGGCTTTGCGGCCCTGTCGGGGTGCAACGTGTGGCATGAGCTGGCAGGCAGTTTTGTCTTTGATGTTGCACGATGCATACAACTGATTGTTATCCAAATAGTTATTTAAGCAATTCAAATTGTGGTAATTAAAAATGGCCAGCAGGCCGTAGCCCAAAAAGCCCAAAAGATGGGGCTGGAGAGGTGGTGGGGGGGGGGGGGGTGGTGTGGCGAGGGCTGTACGTAGACAATAGCTAAAGCAGGCACTTGACATATGGAGCTGTGGGGCCCAGGACATGAGTAAGCATCAGAGCTTGGGCACATGTCCTGCGGCTGGCTGTTATTATTTTTGTCACTGACAAAGCAAATCACCGAAAACCAACAAAAGCAAAACCCCAAAACCCCCTAAGACCCCGTAACCCGCCACCCCTTCCATTCCTTACCGGAGGAAAGGCGTAACAAACGACGTTGACACAATACGCCGTACCGAGCCTAGAGGAGGCCGCTTGGAGGCCCATGGAGGCCTCCAGTCTCCTGAAAAAGGCACAGCACCAGTGCCTGGGCAATTTTCCTGTTGAATTATGAGGATATTTGTTTCGTCATGAAAGATTGGCCCCGTCCTGGCTTTTACTCCAGCTCCGACTCCAGCTCTGACTTCAACTCGGACTCCGAGTCGGACTCGACCCGAGCTCTGCCTGCATTCAACTCTCCCATTGTAATCCTTACTCAACGGCCAACTGTGTGGTATTTGCTTTTGCTTTTTTCCAATTTTTTTTTTGCTTCTTTGCTCTGTTCCTGTTTTTGCGGATTCGCAGTGCGCCTTGTTCGGGGGTTGTGGATGGTCGGGGTCGGGATCGGGTTGGGTTTTCAATTTTGTGCCGCTGGCCGCAACAGAATCGTCAAGTTAGCCTTCGTCTAGAGCTTACCAAATGCACTGGACCTGGACTGCAAGTGAAATGCACTCGAAAACGTGGAGAAGCCCCTTATGGGGTTAGGAGTTGTCCAAAAGGGCAACACGGACAGGGACATCGGGTCATGGGCGAAGGGAGATGGGAAATGGGAAGAGAGACGAGAGTAGAGAGTATCTGTAACTGTAACACATGAGTCTTAGCCGGTCCACGGACTGGACCGATTGCATCTACAATTCATAGAAATTTCAAACGATGCGTAAACGAAAACGGAACATGCACAGCAATGAAGTAAGGGAAGGCAGGAACTAAGGAGGAGCAGGAGAGGCAGCTTGCTCATCTTGTTTCTCTCTCTGGCTCCTTCGAAAATGTTGGGGTCAAAGTAAACGAAATTGTTGAACGCATCGCAATGGAAAACTCAGGGCAAGCAGAAGCTGCAGCTAACCAACAATTTTTTGAAATGCATGCGAAAGCAGAAAAAGAGGGAGATAGAGACAGCAATAGAGTTGGAGTGATAGAGAGGGAGAGAGGGAGAGAGGGAGAGAGGAAGGGAGCTGGCAGAGCAAGAGATGAAGATGGAATGGTTTAAGGAGTTGGAAAATCCGACTTTGGTTGATGATGAGTGTCGTTATCGCTTTTGTGGAGTTTCGTTTTGACACAGCTTTTCTCTCTTGTTCCCACTCTCTCTATCTCTCTCTTTCTCCTGGTCTGCTCTCTCTCTTTCCAGCTGTAGACACTGCTGAGCATACGGCTAGTATTCTAACTACAAATTTGAATTTACATTTCGATATATGGCCTTCTCTCTCTCCCTCGACACTGAGTGAAAACAATCAAGAAAAGCAATTGGTGCCTGGGATTTGTGGCAACCCTGGCCGGACTGTGCCCCGGAACAAAGTCGTTGGACAATCGTAGTCGTAGTCGTAGTCGGACGATGATGTAGCTGCACGGATTGATTTACGTTCGAAAAGATTTCTGAAGTGCGACAGTGTGTGCACATATAGCACAGTTATACAAACTGCCGACAGTGTTGCCACCGCCCCTCAAGAAGCCAATCTCAACCATACAATACTATTTCCATTCCTTGGCATTCTAGTTTTCTATATATGTTTTGCATTTTGCTACCAAAAACAACAACGACTGAGATTTATCAAAAGGTAATTTATATATGTGGGTGCGTTATTTATATATAGATATATGTTTTGTACATCCCTTCGAGATGGGGCTGGGGCTAGAGATTTCTCCCTCTCCCCGCCATATCCCCATTGTTTACATTGCAACACTCGGTTGCAGTTGCAGTTGCAACTTACGCAACATTTTTAAGAGAATTTCGTTGAAAATAAATCGCCTGCCCAAGCATGACATACGACCAAAAGCCGGAGTCGGAATCGGAGTTGGAGATGGAGCTGGAACTGGGAACTGAGTCCAGATTCTTTTGTTGCTGCCACTCCAACACATTGGATTACACTTTTGGGCAAACTGTTCGACAACGGACTGTGGAACTGGGCGGCTTCTAAAGCTTTTAAGGCTAATTATAAGGTCAAAGCGCAGCTTAGGTCATTCAATTGCAAAAAATATCGAGTTTTATTTTGAGAAAAACATCAAGTTTATTCTTGAGTCTGAGAAAATGTGTGAAAGGTAGAAGATCGAATGTCTTGGTACTTTTCTAAGTAGTCCCTTTACTTCTTCTTACTTTCGTAAGGGAAGGGAAGACAAAGAGAGAGAAAGAGAAATTTGTCAGCTTAATAAATAATATTATTTTATATATTGTATTCAAAGATAATTTATTTATATTATTATATTATATATTGTATATCCCATTACTATTCCAAATATGAAACAATAAAGAATGGTAAAAGAAAGAAAATTAGTTAATATTCCTAAGAAGTCACTTATATTTCGCTTTATATTCTTAAGAAGAAAGAGAAAGAGAGAAAGAGAGAAAGAGAGAAAGAGAGAGAGAGAGAGAGAAAGAGAGAGATTTTATCAAAGTAAAATATATGAAAGCCCTTACAAAAGGGTTCATGGTTCAATAATTCTAATGAAACGAGTCATCGCCCGGTTCAGAATGCCAAGTCTGATAAGAGTCACCTATTAATAATAGCCATATCGATATCTAAGTGCTATCTATGACACAACCAGGCAGTGTTGCGCCTGTCAACTGCAGGTCCTGACACCGCGACCAGGACTCATTCCCACTCCAGGATTCACTTGGAATATCAGAAACATGTCGAGCAGGAGCGCAAATGCATAAATTCAATTTGCACATAGCAAAAGAAAAAGTTGCATAATTTAACGCTGTCTATAGACGATGACGATGACGGGGTTCAGTTCAGTTCAGTTCGGTTCGGTTCGGTTAACGATGAATGCCAAGGGATTGGGAGGATATGATGTAAAAAATTGCAAATCGAATCGAGCAGGCAAACGAATGTCGCGCCCAATGAATCAAGGTGAGGAAGATGGCTACAGGAGGCGGGGCAAGGCGGGCAAAGGGGAGTCAAACCAACTCCAGTTGGGTCTGCATACCGAAACGTCAAGAGCACTCGCTCGACAGTTACACGCCTAAGCCCCTGGCTACCAGGTTCTCCCCTTCACCGCCTCCGCCCCCTCCTGCTTACATCCCCACTTGGTCGGATGAGTAACCAGAACCCGCAGGCGAGGGCCACGCAATGGCCACGGTATAAACATTGTTGACATTTGCCAAACCTACTTTAATCACTTTTTAACCCCATTTGATACAGTGTCAACATGCATGGGGCGGCTCATAAAATGGACAGTCGACACTCGACAGTCGGTAGTCGGTAGTCGGTAGTCGGTAGTCTGTCCTACCCGGTCTGTTAGTCCGATCCGGTATTTTCCGGGCGGCCTCTGAATGCAACGCCAAATATAATGGCAAAAAACTCCGTCGAGTGACAAAAAATGCCAATGACAAACGTTGAAAAAGAACAACAAAAGCTGAACAAAAAAAAAAATGAAAAATATATATGTGTTTGTATATAGAAAGAGTCGACAAAAAATTGGCAAAAATGGGAGAGAAAACAGCAAAGGACATTCAACGGGCCAGAGACGCAGCCCCGTAACCTTGTCACCCCTCAGAGACCCCAGTGCCCTCAGTGCCCTTAGCCTCTGCAGCAGGGCATGGTCAACGGGCCGAGCTGCCAAAGCAATTGATTTACTGCACTTTGTTTGCCAAAAATTAATTGAGTTGATGACAAGTGCAATTGATTTATGCGGGACTCAAATGAGTGTGGACAAACGCATGGATGGATGAACGGATGGATAGACGGATAGACGGATAGACGGATAGATGGACAGCTGGATAAAGGGATGAGCAGATGAGCAGATGAACTGGCTAGAAGAATCGCGTAGCATCAGTAAAAGTAATCTTTTAATATGCGGGCTCCATTTCAGAGCTATCTTTTTTGGCAAGACAAAAACTATTCTCAAGCACAGAGTTTTGAGTTGAACGATCTTTGGGTGTTTTCTATTTAAGAGAGAGAAAATTACGCTTGAAGGTAATTTAGAAAATACTTTCTTAGAGAATAGAATGACTTATTAAAAAAAAAAAAAAAACTGTGAGCTGCTTTTTTTTCGAAAGAACGAGAACCATTCATAAGATTATAAGCGGCTTAATATTTACAGAAAATAATACATGTATCGATTACAAAAATTGCATTTGTATTGAAAAGTTTAAAAACAACTCCTACTTAAAATTAAAATTTTATTAATAGCTTAAATTTTGAAAATAAAAGTTTTTTTTTCCAATCCCTATAGTAATTCTGAACTATTAAAGTCATTCAAATAATACAATTTTTTTATGATAAAAATTGAAAATTAAGGTCTATCCTGTTCCAGCATACTTCATATATAACTAGAATATGTGATATTTCTTGATAAATATACTTTAATATAAAGTCGACAGCTCCTTTCTGGGAGTAAGAAAGATCCTTAGAAATGAGATGCCTCCTCTGTAAAAAAAACTGTATGACTCCTCTGCATTCAAACATAATCCCATATACTGACCAAAAGTAAAAGTTGTTCTTTTGCTTTAAATTTTCCGCGCATTTTCACATTCATCATGTTGCCCAGTGAACTCTGGGCCGGTTGGAGCATTAAACACAACGGCAGGTGTCAAAGGCAATGCTGTAAAAATGTTACCTGGACCTCGTCCTTCTTCCCTGTCCTCGTCCTCGTCCCCGTCCCCGTCCCCCATCCCAATCTTGGCTGCATGTTCCGTCACGGAAGCGTGCCGCGCACACATGTCAGGTTGGGCTCTCGGCCAGTTGGTCGTTTGGTCGTTTGGTCGGTTGGTCGGTTGGACGTTTGGTTCGCCGGGTGGTCGGATCTGGTTTAGGCCAAAAAACGAGCGACGCAACGGAAATAAGCGCCAAGCGGATGCCGACAAACGAAGCAAATGATTCATTTCCGATGATGCGACAGTGTTCCGCGTTCATGTCTATTTCCCTGCCTCTTTCCCTGCCTCTTTCCCTGCCTCTTTCCCTGACTCTTTCCCTGACTCTTTTCCTGTCCGCATCCACATTCAGTTGGAGAGCTGCGTCCTTCTTGCCAGCGGTGTCTGCCACCAAAAATTTGCATGAAATGCAAAATCAAACGGGTCGAGAACACCTAATCGAAGGGGGCAGGAACGAGGAGAGAGGAAAAGAGATGGTGAATCGGTGAGTCGGTGAATCGGTGGTGTGGCAAGGCATCACGCGTCACGTTCTCCTGCCCCCCTGTGCAGGTTGACGGACAAATGTTGCCACTGCCGTTGCCATATTTTATGAGTCCGGTCTGCGGCGCAGCGTGTGTTATTGATATGCTAACGGTAAATGTCATTGGTGGCACCACGGACACCAAAGGGGGAGGGGGGAGGAATGTGTAGATGACACCGTTGTTCATGCCTGCCGTTCTCTGCATTTGACGGCTGTGCCCTGTGCGGAAGTGGTTAAACCGAGCCATAGGCACAGACCAGTGCTCCCTTCACTGCCTCTCCTTCACCATCTCCTTCTCCAACCCTGGCCGGAGAGTGTGCGCCCAGCCCTGGCCATTGCGACATATGTCGCGGGCAAACGTGTGAAATTTTGAGCCAACATTTTGTACTGAACTTGGCCCATTTATAATACAGACGCTTGGGGAGTTCGCACCCGGATTCATGTGCCCGGACAACATATTGGAAATCAAAATGTTGACATGCAGCAGGCAACATTTTTCAATTAAGCTGACAACAACAGTAACCAAAAACAACAAAAAAGGCCAAATATATCGTCTAGTTGTGTATCTGCTATGTGGCTTAAGAGTGGGAATAATGTTAATCCAGCCAATTAAAGGTGCATGGAGAAAATGTGAAAATACATCGAGATAATTGTCAACTCGATTTTAACTTAACTATTAAATTAATTAGATTTTCATGAAAAATCAACAATTCTGTTGAGTTTCTTCAATTAAAGAATTAATAAATTTTTATGAACGACGAACGACTTTCTTACAAACTTTGAACTAGCATAACTGTGACCAAACTTTACCAATTTCCTTGTGGAATGCCAATTTTAAATTAATTTGACCTTTTAATTGATTCGGCATCAGAAAATTTTGCATTTTTACTATATAATTTCATTTTATATTTGCCCACTTTTCCATAAAAATCCCTTGATACTTTTTTAAGATCTTCAACCTGTCATAACTTTATCAAAACTTAACCGATTGCCACGCGAAATATCGATGTCATTTTTGTTTGACCTCTTATTTGATACTTCATCAGAATAATATTCACCAAATTTGGTTTCGCTAAATTTTCATATCTCTTCAATTCTCCTTTGGATACTGAGCTAAAAACCCAAGTTAACCTTTTTTAAAATGCAGTAAGAAAGTGTAAACACTTATATGGTTTTGATCGATATTGCCCATTAACTATATTTAAGAAATTTTAAATATTTCCAGAAATACCACGGAATAAAGCGACATTGAAGTAAAAGTCCTTGTCAACCAGTCAAAGGAAATATCAAAAGCTTAAAATGCCTCTGTATCTGTACTAAACACTTAATTTCGAGTGTTATGCGTAGTGAAATATAAGTAGTGGGTCTGGGGGATTTATATGGAAATAATTGCTAATAATTGTGAAGGCAAAACACCTTTCTCTACAGATTAAATCGATTAAAAAAATATACATCTCTATACGTAAATATCTTATTTGTTGCGATGTTGTCTATTGGAATATTTCGATATTTTTCACGGCTTAAAGTTGAACTTGAATTTTCTGATTGGGCCCGACAGGTCGTTGGGGTCGATGATACGAGTTCACATGTAGGTCGGAGACCTGGCAGCATTCACTGGCAATTGCCCACAACTGAACAGATCGCTGTGCCCAGCTGCCAGTGATTGCTCAGGGTGGGTAATCGATAGATGTTTATCGATAGAGCGAGAGGTAGACGGCCTAAACCACGCTGGCCAAAATGACTGTAATGTCATCTGGTTTCCCGCCAGGTGCATCGATATTGTGACGTCGTGCATTCTGGCTAAATGGCGAATCGTGGCTGGGATTGAAGCTGAGGGATCGTGCCATCAAGGCCACACAATTGGCATAGGTCTGCAGCTTGACGGGATCGGAGATTCCAGCGGCCTGGCTGAGCACCCTGACGAGCGTCTCCTCGGCGACATTGTCGTAGACGCCGTCGGTGGCCAGAATCAAGATGTCGCCACTCTGAATGTCGAACTGCAACAGTGCGGCGCACTCGGGTCCATCCGTCAGCACATTGAGTCCGTGTCCCGGCGGAGGAACGGCCAATTGGAATGGTGTATTAAAGTGATGTTGCTGCTCCATCGATCGACAGACGACCGATCCATCTCTGATGACCAGAAGTCCGCTGTCTCCGATGTTCGCCGCATACAGGGTGTTGCTCTCCCGCAACAGGGTGAGCACACAGGCGGTGCAGCTGCCGAGTATCGGTTTCTTCTGCTCCAGGAGATCGCAATAGGCGCGGGCGAGCAGCCGTTCAGGTCGCGTTGCCTCAAAGTCATGGGTGTGGGTCAGACGCTCGCAGGTGCGCATCAGGAAGCGACTGAACTGGCCCGGATCGATGCCATAGACTCGCCAGCCCCCGACGCCGTCGGCCACGCCCAGTGCGTCCGCCTTCGCGGTCGACGTCCTGAACCAGGCATCCTCACCGAACTGGCCCTTGCTGTAGTTTGGATACAGGTCGATGTCCTTGGGGAAGCCGCACACAACACTCACAAGGCGTAAGGGGCAGAAAGACAGCGACGTCGACTGCGACTGCGACTGCGACTGCGACACGTTGGCTGAGACTGCGTCTGCGTGGAGTGTATGGCGTATTGACCGGATGACATGCTCGGTCCACTCGACGATTCCATTGGACTGTTGCATCCAATGGATCCCGCTGATCCGGTAAATGCAAATGCCTCCTGCAATACCAGCGCCTTGAGGCTCATCAGGCTGCAGCACAATTGATTTCCGGTACTCGACGCCATTGTCGCCGCCATGTTGGCAGCCTCGGTGAGGGAATTGTAGCCCTGGTTCATCGCCCGCTGAATGTTGCGTCTGGCTTTATCTAAATATTCATTCATGTTGCTCACTAATCGGCAGTGACTAAGTGTTTGCCGGAAATACATATATATGTACGTATATATATATATATTTATGCATACATATTGGTCGTTTCAATATTTACCTAGGAGAACAGACACATAAGCACAAAAACCAGACACACGAAAAAAAAAAATTAAAAAGGATTTCGAATATATGTGTTAAGTGTGTTTCTAACAGAAGCCGAAGTAAAACTAAATTAGTTACATTTTTTCACGTTGACAGCTGGCATCGGTAGTATTCAAGCCTACTTGAATTTAGCTTGAAAACAAGACAAAGTATGTTGAATATGTATGAATGCCAAATTTATAAAGCTTTCCAATGAATACAGCAACTGAACAAGTAGTTCTAATCTATATTGTATCCATAACTAGTTTTCAGCTGAGTTTGTTTATCATTGGAATAAGAAAATATATGAAATTTCCTCAGAATGGGCATTGCCTTACTTACAACTATTATTATATTTACAAATATCCAATTGACATTCTACAATTTCTTGTTTGTAACATTAAGATAATTATTTACATTTGATCTACGTATTTGCATCAAAAATACTTTAATTTGTCCCCTCGTGAGAATGGAATTATTTAATGTCACAGAGAATTATTTAATGTATGAGAAAAGTTCTTGTTGTTGTTAAGACTTTTTATTGGCTGGAATTTAAGCTGCACACAAAGTGCATTTTGCTCGAAATGATGGCAAACAAAAAGATGTTGCCTACTTTCAGGCGTCCACTGAAAACACATCGAGATTATGTAGAAAAAGATGTTGCCTACTTACAGGCGGGCATTGCAAATACATCCAGACATGCAGACGACTTCAGTGAGGCATGTGGCAGTCAATCAGTCAGTCACTCAATGGCTTCAATACCAGTCGACTGCTCCATCTTCGCTTGTTCAGCTGAATGCTCGTCTGCCTTTCAGTCAGTGTGTTTGTCGCTCTATTTGCTTCAACACCCACTGCAAATTAAATTCATTAGTCAACTTCCGGTTTCACACACACACACACACACACACACACACACACACACACACACACACCCACATATGAGAGAAATGCTTTGGCGTTGTCATGTGCTGCCTTTGCCTCAGCTGCCACACTTGCCTCACTTGCCTCACTTGCCTCAGTTGTCTCAGTTGGTTGACTGCCTGTCAATTCAGACGGATTTGAAGTCAACTCAATTTGAAATCAATAGTGTGTGAATAATCCTTTCACACCAATGCACCTAAATACACACACACTCACACACAGATACAGACACATATTTATTACAGCTATCTCTAGTTGATGTTGCTGGCGTTGCATGCAACTGCTGCTGGCTCTTTTGGGAGCACTTGAAACACAGACACACAGATTTTTGCATTGATTGCACTTCATATCGTTCATTCATTCATTTAGGCATTTAGTCATTTAGTCAGTCGTTCAGTCGGGCCGTTTATTCATGCGCTGCCATTGGCATATGTTGCATCATTTTTGGGGGTTGCCACATGGCAACCAAAAAACGTGGCAGCCAGCCATTACAGCGACTGCAACGGCGACAGCGACGGCGACAGCGACGGCGACAGCGACGGCGACGGCGACGACGACGACGACGACGATGATTCTGATTCCACAGATCCAAAGTATTTAAGCAATTCAATGGCATTTTGACAGCAGTTGCCACTCGTTGTCCCCTCCCCCTCTTTTGGGGCAGACTCACTGGCTGCACTTCAGCCACGTCGAGTGGCAAGCAATGAGCTATGCATGCAATTTAAACCATGCCACAACCGCAACTGCATGTGTTGTTGTTGTGAGGCACCCAAAAAAAGCAGAAAAAAAAAAAAAAAAAAGAGATGCAGCAAATGGAATTGAATCTGCTGCAAGAGGCGCCACCAGCTGCGGCAGCTGCAACTGCAACTGCAACTGCAACTCGGGTGTCATTGCAATGCAGAGTTAAGTTTGCCTGCTGCCTCCGATTAAGGTCGTTGGCTATTAAATAGGCGCTGGAGTTGCAGGCAGAGAAAGCGGCAGTGGCAGTGGCAGTGGCAGTGGCAGCTACATATGCGCCTCATGCCTCATGCCTCATACTTCCAGACTTGCCACTTGGTCTGTTTGTGTCTGTAATTGTGCATAATTGAGTTGAGTTTGGCTGCCACTTGGCTGCCATGGCACATCGCATTTGTGCAGTGGGTGGTTGGGTGGTTGCATTGTGGATAGGCAACCACCGCAGGCAGTTGCCACACAAAATGCTCAGCTCATGTGGCTGCAACTTCAATGGGCACATTTCTGGTATTGTTCGATAAACGATGGCAGATTGACCATTAACTTTGAAACTGCCAATGATGCCAGCGAAGAGAGGAGAGGAGAGGAGAAGAGGAAGAGAGAGTTGGATAGATGTGGAGTGAGAGAGAAAGAAATGGCAGTACATTAAGAGACGGAAACAGAAGTTGAGGCAAGGCAAGCAAAGAAAGTGATTGACAATCTTTTTGACAATCAATTAAAAAGAAAACATTGCTTAAGTCAAACTGGAAATTAATCAATTGAAGCCTAACAGAGTCTTGGTTATTTAAAAAAGGATCTACAACAAGAAAGGTATTACATAAATGAGTTTTCTTTTCTTTTTTTTTTTAAGTTTGTATATTTTATTTGAACAAGTTTTATGCTACCTTTTGTGGCAACTTAATCTCGTTTTAGATTAAGGTAAATGGATCACATATATTAAACTTATAATACATGAATGGACTAATTTATTTTATTTGCAGTATTTATTATAAAAAAGAAAAAGCTATTTAAATTACATTAATGAAGGAATCTGGCAGTGAGATCCAATGGATGACACTTTTGATACTTTTCTTATTCGGCTTGGCAGTTTGAAAATGAGAATTTTACTAAGGAATTTTACTAGGAACTGAAATAAACACTTATGATATTACAGCAGTTTTGTATACTTGTATAAGTAATTATTGAATTCATTATTATTAATAAATGACTAAAAAATATTTACTTATAAATGAATGTTAACAAGAATCATTACACCAATTTTGTGTAAAAGGTAAAATGGATTTTCCGATTCGGCAAAAGGAGCAAGAAAAATGCAAGAAGAAGCAAACACTCAAATGGCAGCTTCTTTTCAGTTGCTATCTTGGGAATTAGCACATTGATTGACAGTTGTTGTGGCAAATGCCACAAACAAAGACTCGAAGCTGCAACACTGGAATGCAAGCATTTAAGAGGCACATTCTCATATCGACATTCACAACAATATTCACATTCACATTCACAACATTCAGCCAAGCATTTCAATTAATTTCATTAGAGAATCGTACAATTAATGCACCAAAGTGGCCAGTCGAACGTGGCAGCTCCCTTGGGCTGCCACTCAACGGCCAGACAAAGGATATACAGCCAAGTGGCAAGCTGAATGCGGCATGTGGCAAGTGGCAAGTGGCAAGTGGCATGTGGCAGGAGTGGCCAATCCTCTATCCGTCTGTCCAGTCATTCACTTGTGTGCCTTTTTGGCCACAATTGTTGCTGACCAATGATCAATTTAATAGGAAAACAATATTGATAGCCAAGCCTGGAGACAGGACGACGGCAGCACGACGAAGGACATCACCAGGGACTGGACAGGACAGGACAGAACAGGACAGGACAGGAGACTTGAAGTGAAAGTTGAAATTGATGTTGAAGTTGGGAAGTTGAAGTTGAAGTTGAAGCGGGCAACGGAAGTGTTGCGGTTTCGGATTCGGATTTTATAGAGTCTGAGTTGCGGGCTCTGGGTTTTTACTTCTCTGCTTCTCTGCGTTGTTTGTTTGAAAACTTGCTAAACTTTTGGTGTTGTGTTGTAACTAAATTTTAAAACACACTCCCACACACACACACACACACACACACACACACACACACTCGTTGAGAGTGCAGCTAGTTGGCAACACTTTCACTTGTGCGTTGTCTTTGGCCATCGCTTTGGCTCTGTTTGGTTTCTTGTGGTTTATTATTCACGCCTGAATTGATTGTAAATTAAAGTTTGCCTGGACCAAGGTCGAGGGTCAGCGGGGTAGGTGGGTATGTGGGGAAGGGGCATGTTCGGTGTGTTCGGGGTCCTTTGGCATTCAGAGCGTCGAGTCGTCCTGTCGTTGTGCATTTTGAGGTCAGCCTATGGCAAAGTTTTCTTTTGTGTGTGCGAATTGGTTACTTGCCTTGGCTGGGCAATTTGGAAAGGGTCTGAGTCTTGGCTCTGGGTGCTGCCTTTTGTCCCGTGTCCTTCGTCGTTCAGTGTGTCCTTCGTCCTGCGCTCATGTCGATACTTGCAGGTCCTTGTCGCCAGTGTTGTCTGTCGCCTCGCTGGCCATATTAGAAGCCAAAAGGCATTCAAGTGCACATAAGACGATTACACATCATTTAACCGACGCACTGCAAAACTATGAGGCACAACCGCTTCCGCTCTTCTCTCTTCTCTCTTCTCTCCCTCTTCCACCCATCCCTCACTCTCTCTCTCTCTGTTTCTTCCTCTGTGAGCTTTGCTGCCTCTGTGCGGACTGTTGTAATTGTTGCTCCTTGGCAAAAGGACTATTCAGTCCTTTATTGACTGCTGCATATTGATTATTGTTACAATGCCTTGCCTCCTTGTGTCCTTTCGTCCTGCCGCCCGCCCGCCTGACCAGGCAGTTCATTTTGCTGCTCTTTTAACATGACTTGACTTGATTGTTGGCATTGGTCCTTCTTGTTTAAAATTCAATCGCTCTGTGCTTACAAAACTCACACACACACACACACACACACACACACACACTTGTATTCCCTCTCTCTATCTCTTTCTACCCCGCCGCTCTCGACTTCTCTCCTTTTAGTTGTGTGTGTGTGCTCTGAGGCAAAATTAATTTGGTGTTAATACAGTGAAAGTGTTGTCCTTTTCTTGTTCTTCTTTCTTTAAGACTGGTACTTTAAGGTTTCACATCTTGAAGTTAAGCTAGAGAAATGTGATTTTATACATACTTCCTTAATCTTGTTTTGATCGACGGAATTGAACCGAAGGAATCCTATTTTTCTTAGTTCAGTAGACATTGCAAATGTCTCTATATTTAATTGAGTAATAATCTAATAATATGAGCTCCTGAAAAAAAAAAAACATCGTTTAGAATGTAAAGAGCACAGCAATCCTTGATTACGACGAATTTCAATGAAGAGCAACGTATTAAATGTGATTCTTTCCAGCTGACGATGATTTCAGTTCGGAAATCCAAGAATTCTCTTAACTCGATAAGCAATTTTTAGTGCTTGGATACCTCAAGCTGATCTCTCGGAGTAAGTTATAGCAAACTGGATCCATGACTCAGTTGCAGCTACGAGTATGTGGCAAGTTGGCTTGAATGCTTCCTTTCCGTGATTGCAGACTTACCATGTGAGTTATGAACAGGCAGTGAATGGATGGATGACAGACGAGCTAACAGAATGTAACACGGTGACAGTGCCATACTTTTAGAGTACTTACCTTTTAAGCTCATGCATGAATGTGTGTAGAGCGGAGAGGAGAGGAGGGGAGAAGAGAGATCTCAGGTCAACTGCTTAGGCAAGAAACTTTGCCACTTGGCCACATTGCTCAAGTGTCTGAGGAGGGCAGTCGAAACAGGTAACTGGCAACTGGCAACTGGCAACTGGCCTCTGTCCAGGCTTGCACTTGGCGGTGGATACTCCACATCCAACTGTTTCTCCCACTGACGCATGCCACAAGAACCTTGTTGCATACTTTGTGGAGTGCAGCAGTCGATGGAGGAGGTTGCCAAATGGCCAACTGAGGCGGCGGAGTGGGGAGTGAGAAGGGCGAAAGAGTCGGTTGCTGGAAGCAGCTTGGACATCAAAGTTGGCAACTTTCAGCTTGAGGAATTTTCGACAAGGCGACTTGGAACTTTTGTTACTTTGCAGGCTCTGAAGATACCTGAGCAGCAACAGCAACAACAAGAAGAACAACGAGAGCAACAAAATGAAAACAAGACATGAAAATAAAAAGTGGGAAAAGAGAATATATACAAAAAGGACACCACCAAACTGGGCACACACACACACCTAAAGGGCTGTGGGCTTAATTGTTGTGCAGTGTTGTGCTGTGCTGTGCTGTGCTGTGTAGTGTGATGGCTGCAATATAAATTTGCCAGGCCTGTTTTGGCTAGCCCAGGACGACAGAACAGGGCAGGACAGGACGCTCAGGTGTCCTTAGTGGTGTTCTAATTACTAACAAACTTAATTTGCTACAAGTTATTTTCGCTTACTCCCGAAACTCGCCCTCTTTCTCTGTGACTCTTTTTCTCTTTCTTCCTCTATTACTCGCTCTCTTTATCTCTCTCTCTTCTCTCTCTCTCTTTCTCTCGCTCTCTCTCTCTTAGTAGTACCACGGACCACTTGACTGCTCCAAGTGGTGCTCATTCCTTGAGACACTTAAGCCACACGCCATGGGGATTTCGCACTGCGGGAATATTAGCATTTTTGATGGTCTTGACAGGCAGATGGGTCAGGTTGGCTTTTCAGATCATTCAGATTATTTCCAAAGCTGCGTTGCTCCAAAATATTGAAGAAGTTTTGGTTCGATGGAACACG
Source organism: Drosophila rellima (assembly GCA_035043635.1). Taxonomy (NCBI): domain Eukaryota; kingdom Metazoa; phylum Arthropoda; class Insecta; order Diptera; family Drosophilidae; genus Drosophila; species Drosophila rellima. Next base: position 101,396 of record JAWNMV010000257.1, on the reverse strand, counting down.
GTTTTCGATTTCCACTCCGTCATGTTAAAAGGAACCGTCTTCCCTAAAATCATCATCAGCGTCATCAAAAGAGTTAAACGGGTAAAAAATCACAAAAATTATAAATTGATGTAAAATAAATGAGCAACATTAAATTTTTTTTTATTTTATTTTTTTTTGCTTAATATGAATACTTTATTGCGGCTTTTAAGACAATATCTTAAAACTATATAGGGCATTAATAACATAATAACCTTAGCAATGGGTTCTCGAACTTCCCTTATAACTAAGACTATATAACTATAACTATAACTTTATAGCTTTGACTGTTTACATTTATTTATTTTTCAAAGACTTAAATCGTTTCTGTTTTCTAAGGGAGATAAAGACTTTTGAGTCGTTGCCTGTTTGTATTTGAAGCTAAGCTTGTTGCAAGTTGGTTTGGGTGTGGAGCAAGCCTAAATAAGTAACTATTACATATTTTCCGAACCGAATCTGGCTTTTAAAAAAAAACATCAGGCATTAGTAATCGATGGACCTAAACGAAGAGTTCCGTGCACAGAAATCAGAGCAGACTCAACTCTTTGGTAGACAATCCTTCCTTGAGTCTGAAGATTGCTTTCTCAGTTCATCCCAATGTTCTCGGTTGAGTTGTATACTCGTATGAACATTTTTAAACTGTACAGAGATGCAGACCATATCAATGTCCTGGCTGGCATTTTATGGCCTCAAGACGCAGTTCAAACTCAGAACCAAAACCAAGACCAAGTCCAACTCGAAGTCCAAGTCGAACTCAATGGCCAAGTGCAAGATGAAGTGAAGACCAAGTCTGTGCCGTGGTCAGATTTAAGCACCGTTAGAGCAACCGAAATGTTCATTGTAAATTATGCGCTTTGGTTTACAAATTGCATGTGCCGGGCTGCCGCACGAAGGATGTGGCAAGTCAGCGACAAGGACTTGATTGTGCCTGGACTTGACTTGACTTGACTTCACTTGGTCTTCAGTTGCTTCTGCCCCATTCCTCACATCCGCCCTCCCCCAACCCATTCCTTTTTTTGTAGCAACTCTCGTGTTGTTGTGTAACTAATGCGTGGTCAAAGTTGTTTGCCATGTATTCAAATGAGCTGCGTCGCTGGACTGCGGCTGTGGCTGCAACTTGTTTGGCAACTTCTTAGACATACTTTCTTACAGTGACCCCATCCCCCATCCCCCATCACCCGACCCCTCCACTCCTCCATCAAGTGGACATCAGCATTAAGTGGTGGAAAGAAGCTGAAAGGGGTGGAGGTGGCGAGGGTCACTACTAGCAAATATTTTATGCTTTACGTGGTTAGGCAACGGCAGCTTGAGAAATTACGTGGTGCTCCGCATGCAAGCAGCACCACCCGCACCACACACCCACACACACACACACACACACACACACACACACAAAGACACACAAAGACACACTCGCACCTTCTACGATGCCCATTGTCCTTTGTCATTGCCTTGCATTTAGTATTTTAGTATTTTACATGCGCTGCCTAAAAGTATGCAAAGTTATTTCTTGCAAACCTTTTTGCTAACTAAATACTGCCCTGGTTAGACCCTGTACCTCAATATGAACAAAGTGTCCACTAAGCTTGACAATTACTACATGTGCACAGCAGGCTAAAATGGGCGTGGCATATATAAATTACGTATCAATATGTATTTCTGAGTATACTGATAATAAATAGACTATTTTCTAAAATCATTTGAAATAAAAAAACTTTAAGAGAAAAATGCGGAAAGTCTTACTTTCTTTATTTTTAATTTCAATGAATTTCAATGTAGCTTTAACATGAAAAAGATTATTTGTTACACCGAGCTGGGAAAACAGATTTACTGATATTTTAATATTAAATGAAGTTTGTCCTGCAAAAAATATTTATTAAACTTTCGTTACTTTCGCTTCCCTCATTATATTTCTAAAAATCATAAATGTTGTTTCTTTTGTTTATTTCGTGAAGATACAGCCAATAATAATGAGAATCACTGATCCGGGGTAATTTTAAAATTTGATAAAAAAAAAGAAAGAGAAGACAATGTGACTCTTACAGATTAACTACAGGGTCTCTTAAAGTCGGACTTCCTCGACTGCCGCCATTTCTAATAGTTATTGTTGCTGCGTCTCTTACTCGCCCCTTGACTTGACTTTTTATCTGTACTTTGCCACCACCACAGTCTGTTTTACTCCCCACTCCACAGTACAGTGTACACTGTGTATGTTGTCCGGCAAAAGCTTTTGTCTACTTAGCTAAACGCGCCGAAAAATGTTGTAAAAATCGTGTAAAAAATTTGCGGAGGGAAAACGTGCAAAATGCGTTTAGTTGTTACGTAGTTGGACTTCGCCGGACTCTAATAATTTATTTTAATGATAATGCATAGCAGCTATACGACGAGTCAGTCCCATAATGACCCACGGGGGTGGGGGTGGGGGTTAACTAAGTGGACACATTCACTCTGTGAATCGGCGATGCTGGAGGGGATGATGAGGTGTTTAGGATTCCCAGCCTAAAACTTTTGTCTAACCCACAAAATAGACCAATAACTAGCCGCTACTTTTTGATATGCGCCTCAAATATTAAGTGCCTAAGCGATGCTGGGGAAAGGGAGAAAGAAGGCAAGTAGGGAATCTGGTGGGGAAGGAAGGGAAGGGGCAGAAGGAGGAGGGGAAAAGAGAGCTGCTGCTGCTGCTTGAAGCGCATCATTGTAAAACCCTTTCGGCGGCTACAAGACAAGTGCAAAGTTTCTGCCACAAAAAGTTTTATAGAAGCATAAAACTTGTGCATTTTTCCACAAAACAAAGAAGAAACAACCCAAAAAAATATAAGAGAAAGATGGAGAAAAAGAGCGAAGCAACGGGAATGAGCATAAACACCATTGGTCTCACTTTTTTTCAACTGGGTTTTTTTTTTTTGCTTTCTGCTTAAAACAAAATGCAAATAAAAAAGTTTTAGCTATGTTAGGGCGTCTTTTTTATACTTTTCGAAAGAACTACTTGGGTGGAGGGTCACGTTGTGGGGTTGCAACCGCCCCTCCCTCTCTGTCTCTTACTCTTAGCCACGTTCTTCAACTGACCAATCTGTGCGGCACTTGGCAGTTGTTGTTCTTGCTGTCATTGCTTCCCTATGAAGTGGCAACTTTTTATACCACGCAATCAGACGGCAACAGCGGGCAGCTATAACTGGCCCATAAACTTGGCTAAGCGAATTTTAAGAGATATTTCGATGCCAGCTGTTAGCTGTTCTGGCTTAATTCACAATCTCTTCACCATAATTTCGGATATATAATTGGACGGGGAAATATAACTTGTTGATGAGTCGTAAAATATATATTCAGTTCGCCATTGAATGCAACTGAAGTTCAAACAGTATTCAAAACAGAAATAAATCGTTTTCGGGATCAAACAATAATATAGAGGAAGTAAGAATTAGTTGCATAGACCTTGATTTAATAATAGTCCTTTAAATAATAGTTCGATTGTTTCACTTCATTTTTCCATCTTGCACTGAATTTAAAATGGGTTTTAAGTGATTACAAGTGTATTTCATATAGATTTTTTAAGTTAGAGCATTTTTCTGAGAATTTGCATAATTTAGCGAGGTTAACATGACTTTGACATATATTTGAGATACTTCCCAATTTCTTAAACTATTATATTATAATAAATTTGTTTTTTAGATTTACTAACAATATTTCAAAAAAAAAATCTTATGAAATTACAGAATTTATATTTTTTCCAAATTTTATCTGCAAGTACTGAACATTTTATAAACTGCCTCTGTTTTTAATAAGTTCCAGCTAAAATACTACCAAAGAGTGTATACTGAGTTTGGAATAGATTTCAAATATATTTGTTAATTTATAGTCGATGCTTAGCTAATCGTTAGTGAAATCATTACACCCGAGTCTTAGATAAATTCTCGAATAATATCAAAGGGTAATTCATACTTAATTAATTAATTTTGATTGTGTATATAGTTTGTAAGCAACAATCTTAAGAGCGATTAGTTCCGTCTTGAGTTCAACTTTTAACTGTGATTATATTTAGTAGTAGATTAATTATCTGCGCTTGATCACCTCCTGTTTTTGCAGAGGCACTCGCTCCCAGAGCGTACGGAAATGTGAATCCTGTTTGTGTGGATTAAAATTGGCGATGGTATCTCTGGAATAGCTGTGAAATGACGGAGGCAACTCTGCGGAATCTCCCACATTATCGTGATCCGGCGCTGACTCATCCGCATCCATGAATTCCAGAGCATTCGACTATGAGTAAAAAATTGATTTTTCTATCAATTTCATGCACGATTTTGGCAACAACTTTTCAGCTGTCTTACCTGATGAGCAGTTGTTAAAATAAGTAGTAGGAGAGGGATCGATAGGGCTAAGAGCCTTGTTGGCAGCTGCGGGCGCAGCTGTCGGCGTGGGGAAGCCATAAACAAAACAATCACAATAACAACAGCAATAACAACAACAAAAATTCAGCTTAGAACCGCTTACAACATTTTACGTTGACCAACGAAATGCGACTGGCCGCAACTCGTCGCATTCTCCAATTGACGGCCCCCAATTGTCGCACCTCCCAACCCCTCTATAGCCCCCTTCGCCCTCTCTCTCTCTCTCCTCTCTTTCCCTCTCTCTCTCTCTCTCTCTCTGTCTATCTCCTATAGTTCGACTACACGTGTGCCGCATACCAAATAGCTTGAGCTGACCCTAACTTTTGGTCTATTTTTAGCACACCGCGTCATTTGCGACCCTCTTGTCACCTCCCTAGTTCCCCAGTTCCCACGTCTCCCCTCGGTTACCCTGTTCCCCCGACGAGCTAAGCTTTTTTTGCCAATGCGGGCAATTTTAATAGGCTGTAACCACCTGTCCCCCCTCCGTCGCATACACCACTGGCTGAGCCGTGTTGACTCAACATTGCTCGTTTTAATGATGGAAATTGCCGTTTGTTGTCGAACCGAACCGAACTGAACCGAACCGAGCCGACCGAACCATACCGAACCCAGTCCGACACTTTGAATGATTTCATTTGCAAAAATTCGTTCAGCAGTTGAAAATTATTAACCAGAACGTTAACAATTATATTGTTGTGTTTGTTCATGCTCGATCAAAATTATGACTGTATAATGAACATCACTGGGAGAACTATGAACCAAAACCTGAACTAATAGTCGCAATCAACTGCACAAACTGAAAGGCAATTAAATTGTCAAATTATTTCAATTGTTTTTCCATGATTCGAACAAATAAAGCTAATGGTAATGGAATTATTGTTTTGTCACATTGCATACTCGTATAAAGGAAATTTCTCAGTTGATTATATGGAGAGGCGATTTATTAAAAATAAGCTTAGATCGAAATTTAGTAGAAAACATTTATTTCAACGAAATTAAAAGAACTTGAATTTAGAATGAAACAAGATATTCCTCTTAAAAGCTGTACAGTATATTTAAAGTACATGTATTAGTATGTGATTAAAATCTATGAAATGATTTTCTATGTAGATGTTATTCGGGCTTTTTCTCGTTCTGCACTTCTATCTATTCTTCTTCTTATCTAAAAACCGAATAGATTTGGTTTTCAAATGGAGGGTCATTAGTTTCTTTTTTTTATTTATTAACGGCTTATCTTTTAAAAAAGAGAAAGAAAAGAATTCTCCGACTCTACCAATAAAATTGGGCAATCCAATTCAGTTTGATTTGTTCTTTTGTCTAGGAATCCCCGAAGAATTTTCAAAAGCTTATTTATTGTCTGACCTCATAAATGTGTTTAATCCTTAGTCCTTCATTATTCAAGTTGCTTCATCAAGGCACGCAAATCAGGCGCATTAATGCCACACACCTTCAAATTCAATTAATTTGAAGCTTATCAAAAAATGCAATCACCGCGAGTCGTATGAACTCATAAGTTGAGTAGAGTGTAGTGGGTCAGTTTGGCTGTTTGCCTATTTACCTGATGGCTGTGATGTATCTTTCATGTATTTAGTAAACATAGCTAAAGATCGTTATCCAATTAGTCAAAAGCTCATGTAATAAATTGCCTGAATTAAGGTGCGGAATTTTAATTACATAATTTACGCGTGCGCCTTCCAACAGAACTCAGGAGCGGATTCTCGGGCCGGGAGGGAGCTGTGTGTGTATTAGAGTCAAGGAAATATATGGGCAAGTAATGTTCAACAAAAAAGGAAGACAAGATAGAAATACTCGTAGTATTAACGGCAAGCCGACGAGTAATTACACTTGAAATCAATCAAATAATAGTTGGTTTTTTAAATCATTAAACAATTGGTATCTTTTCTTTTTACTAGCAGTTTAATCTCATTATCGCTAATAACAAATATTTAAATACTTTAAACTCTTTTAATATATTTATAAGTTTATTGTTTTAATTGTACACTGGGCTCAAAGACTCTATACCCAGTAAGGACCTTTTTTTTTAAACGTTTCAGATCACTTGACAAATTCAAAGCACTCCACCGTTGAAGTATTTCAAAAAACAAACAACATAACGAAGTGTAGTTGAAAAATGACAAAAAAAAAGAATGATAATAAACGAGAAAAGTGAATAAAATCAACGGTTAGAAGGATTCGCAGTCAAAGTGCGTTTGATAGCTCATCTTAATAGAAAAGTACACGCAATTTGTGTGCTGCGGGTCATTAGAAGAAATGACAGTAATAACGATAATTATGAATTTTATCCGATTAACAAAGACCTACACTATACACAGCACTAGGTGCGTGGGCTAAATGACGGGGCATAAGTCAAAATGTTGTAACGCTTCGTTTCGCTCGCATTTGGCTCCTTGGCAAGGGACATGGGCATATTCAAATATTAAGTGCAATGCGTGCCATTGAACAATTAATTCTTATCTATTTAGAGGAAAGTGGGCAGAGAGAAGTACGACTACGAGTACTGATGCAACAGTCCCACTAACTGTCACCGTCACTGTCCATTTCCATTGTCAGTTCTATTTTCCCTTCCCCTTCCCTTTTCCTTTCCCTTTCCCTTTCCATTTTCAGTTCGAGTTCGAGTTCAAACACAAGTTTTGACCGACTTGCAAGCCAACTCGGAACTGGCAACTTTCCGTAGTTCTTCCGTAATTTCTGATGGCATTTCTCACATGTCATCGTGCGCTCCAATTGCGTGTCAAATGCGCTCAATTCTGTTATGACAATGCGACGTAATTAGAGGCCACGCATAGGCTCGCCTCATCATAATGATCATGGAAATCGTAATGAAAATGATGATGATGATGATGATGATTGCGAGGATGGCGCTAAAGCCGCTAATAGATGACGCTACTCCTAGCTGGGTGTGTACTTGATAAATATTATTGTAAATGGGCCCGAGATGAGTGTACACAGTGCGCCTCAAAAGTCAACTGACAATGAATACCACCAACAACCAACACATGCTATCTTCTATATATATACATATATACATATATATGCTTGTGTTGGCGCATTTGCATATGAAAAGTGACCTAATACACTTACATATACAGAGAAGATTAGGGCCATCACGGCATAGCAGGAAGTACAGTTGTGTTCGCATTAGCCATTTGTACATTCACATCAATAAGTAAATGACAAGTGTGCACTATTTAAGCTATTCATTTATTAACACAAACGAAATAAATATTTTACCTTTTAAATATGATATGAAATAGAAAAAGATTTTAGCTGTAAACATTAAAAAACTAATTAAATGCTTACATTAATGACATTATTTTGTTTTATTATTAGCAAATAATTAAAGTTACAGGCAGTTTTATTTTCTGTAAGTTTTTCGGTTTTTAAATTTACATTTGATGACTCCAAAAACAAAGTTTATTCTTGACATCTGATTTGTATTGATGTTTGCCAATCATTAGTACTATTATATATTTCAAAATATTTTATTAATTACACAAAGCAAATTTATAAATTTCTTTAGTATAATTAGCATATCTTTAAGTATTTCTAATATCGACAAATATTACTTAGTTATGACTGTCTTTCACGATGCAACACAAGTCGAGGTTCTTTTTATCATAGAACGTGAAAAAATAATTAGACATCAGCACGATCTCATTAACAGTTCAGTACTCAAATGACTTTGGGAAGTATATAAAATTCGGAAGTTAATTTGAATACTCAGTTCGAAAATAAGAGTCTCACTTACAACAAAGAACACGATGCAGTTCCGTTCATTGGCTACTTTGGGATTTGTTCTGGCTTTGGCCTGCCTATCGAATACGGCATTAGGTGACAAAGTAGGTTGACATTGAGTTAAGGAAATAAGAATTTTTTATTATATTCGTTTTCTGTTTGCAGTCGTGCACTTCGAGTGAAATCAAAGAGCTTCAGAGCAAGATCTGCCAATGGAATTATTTTCCTGAATTTTTCCTGCATTGGATTAAATTTGCGGAACCCTGCAAGCTGATTGTTAAAGTATGAATTCAAATTGCAATTGATTCTTAAAAAAGCAATATTTCGAATAATGTTTATCACTTCCGAATTGCAGAAAGTTGTAGATACAATTCCATGCAGTTGCTCCGAAAAAGAGGAAGACAGAGTGGCAAGTGCAAGTTCGACAACAACGACAGCGACAACGACAACAGCAGCTCCTTGAGACGATACTGATGGCGAACACTGTAACCGAATGTGGCATCTTACTAGTTTTGAATCCTTTTTAATCTAACCTGAGCGTGCATTGTAATAAACTTAACCTTTCCTTCAGCATATACCAAAACATTTCAAGTCAAAGTTTTTAAACGGGAATTGGGAAGATGGAATCCGAAACTGGGAACTGGGAGCCGGACTGGGGATCATTTGTAGACGCGCATCCAGAACCGCAGCAAACGAGACCAAAAACAGTTGGGGCAACTAATTAAAACCACTTTAGAAATGTTTTCTCAACTGTAAAGTTAGCTATAAACAACGACCCACGCACACACACACCTGCTTGCCCCCTGTCTGTGTGTGTGTGTCTGTGTACTGAGAGACATATGCAACTTGAAACAAAATTAAAAAGCAAATAATATTCATGGCATTCCAACGGTGGCGGCGGCGAAAAGCTAAAAAAAAATTCCAACATAATTCCAAATAATATTACAACACCTGCAGAAACGTTTCAAGCGCACAAACACATCCCTGCACACACTTGCACACCAACACACACGCACACTCACACACACACACACATATGCCGTACTGTGTGTTAAATGTGTAAAAAGGGCTTTTTCTTGAAAAATCGCTGCACTGGAATTAATTAATGCGCCGCTGCCGTTGCTGCCGTTTTGGTTCCTGTAGAAATAAAATGCAAGAAAAAAGAATAAAATCAACCCGAGAAATCAAAAAGATATACAAATTGAGTTGATTCGGTGTATAGACGACACCTAGAGGGCGCTATCGCAGAGCAGAAAGCTGGTGATATTATATCACACGATAGGAGCTTGAGAGATTATAAAATAAGATGTTATAGTGATGGAATTAGACGATATGAATGGAACTAATTTTATTCTTTGAGTATTCAGGTTTTTGAATCGAAAACAATTCTGTGCGATTTTTACTCACTCTGAAGAATATTTAAAATTATAGATTAGCAAATTCTAAAAACATTGCAAAGTATACCGCATTGAAATATGTTCAAAACTACATATACATTCAATAACTGTAATATATAGGCTGATGGTATGATAACTCATGTACTCATGTTGTCTTTTAATGTAGCGCAGAATGAGTACTATGAGTACTTATTTGTAGTATTCATTTGCAGGATTCATGTTCAACGTGCGTCGTATAGAATTTTTGATTCTGATACAAGACTGCACAAAACTCAGCTCGGTGTGTGTGCGTGTGTGCGTGTGTGTGTGTGTATGTGCGTGTGTGTGTGTGTGTGCGTGAGCTGGGTTGCACCTGTGCATTGCACTGCACTCATTTGCAGCGTGTGTGTGAGTTCGTTTGTGTATTTAGATGTGGATGTAGTGGCACTTGCTGCTCATTTTATGCTTCGATTGACAGCAAAGTGCAGACGCTTTTTGCAGGCAACAAAAATAAATATATGTACATGTAAATGTATACATATACATTTATATATGTATTTAAATACAGATGTATATGTTTTAGAACGAAAAGTATAATGTGAAAGGTAACAGACAGTGCTAAAACCATTTTTTGTATTAAGTTTTTTCAACCAACGCACATTTTGGAACTTTTCGATTTTTCGGCATAAAGTCAAGTTTTTCACATTTCTGTTGTGCAAAATTGTTTTAATTTTTGTAACCCACATTCTATTCATAAATTAAGACTTAGGCAAAAAAATTACTGCTATTGGATTGAGTGATCGAATGTTGCAAAATCTTGCATATGTGTTTGAGCTTCGTGGAAAATTAATTACGCGGAATATTATGTGACATGGAATGTTAAAAGTCCTGTATTCCCATTATGGCTTCTTTTCTTGAAAATAAAATATGTGGCATTCAAAAAGAAAACAAAAAATTTTACATTAGCTTAACTAAAAAACATAAAATTTCAAGTCTCTGGCCTTATAGTTAGATTTTATAGAATTATATTACACTTTTTTCTAACCGCCGAATGTAGAGAGGGAGGTGAAGGCGTGGTGCAAATCAAAAAAAAAAATACAAAATCTCAAAAAATAGTGAAATGGCGCATGCTGAACTGTAAAACAAAAGCACATAATTTTTTGTGTCATACTTTTAGGCTGGTAACTCAAATGATAGTTTAGAGTGACCGAATATGTACAAAAATCAATTGATCAACTGGCAACAGAAAGCTTGTTAATTTGTTAAAAATACAAGGCAAGTTATTTGTGTTTAAAACAATGTATTAAAAGGCATATCACATTGAAGATTAAAATTGTATCATATTACAGTGCTGGCAATTTTCGAGAACTGCAATAAATAAGCCATGAAATAATAAATTAATATACGATATAGTCGACATGGCATAAACATTAAAATAATTTTTTATAGCATCTAAAATGTTTTCGCTTTGCATTCGAGTTTCTTTACAGTTCATTTACTGCTTATTGAAGCGATGTGCAACATTTAGGGACTGTAATTGTGCAGAACATGCGCTTTCATCTATCTTCCATTGCGATCAGTGCTCGATCCAAGTATAAATACCTGGTCCTCACTCTCCACGTACACTCACAAGTATCTCTTCAGATGGCTCCCAATTGGATTCGTTTGACGCTCGCGGTAATTCTCTGTCTTTGCTCCTGCATCCAGGCAGCTCCATCTAGCGAGAATTGGAGCCGGTTTGGTGAGCTGGAACGGACTCTCAAGGAACTGGCCACCACTGTGCTGGCCATGGGTGGTGCTGGAGTCGGAGCTGGTGGTGGTGCAGGTGGGTCTGTTCATTCTTCAATCTGATAACATTTGAGATACGTGTCCTTTGCAGCAGATGACAATTTTGGTGAGGGGGATATGGACGTGCTGGGCAGTGAGGTCGCAGCTGCTTTCGTAGATCTTAATGAGTTTCACATATAGGAGAACAAAAAGCACCACCAGCTCTGTTCTACTAAACCACGTTTAGCAGCTTCCCAGTGCATCACAACTTGAATTAGCACTAACTATTTTTTTTTTTTTAATGTCATAATTGAATATAAAATTTGTATTTTATCTTAAAACTGTGTTTAAAATTAACCTTTATTTACAACTTTATCTGCAATTGATTAGCTCTAAGTAGTGATGAAAACATACATCGATAAATTGACAACTCGATTTTCATTCAATCGATTTTCAAGTAATTTTAGGTAACTCGATGATTTTATCGAAAATCTTATTGGGGTGTGTTCATTTTGCAGAATTAAGTGGAGTTAGTAATGTGAAAGGTTAATTAATAGTAAAATTTATAGTTGTCTTTCAATTAATTTGAGATAACTCCAGTTAAGGGATAGACGTTTTGATATTAAACTCGATTCACAGTTTGGATTTACATCACTACGTCTGCCGAAACAAAGCGATCTAAAATTGGCACGTTCGTTTTATAAATCGCAGTCAGACTCAGAAAGCTGTGTTGAAATTTCAGCAAATTAACTTTAATCCAAACTGATAAGTAACAAATTACGCATGCTAAATCCGACACGATCGCTCTGTGTGTGTGTGTGTGGGTGTGTGTGTGTGTGTGTGGGTGTGGGTGTGTTGCCTACTCTCTTACACAGACTATGGATATATCAGTCACACATCGCCCTACATACAACAACACAATAACAATAACTCGGGCCAGCTCAAATTGCACACTAAATTTAATCAAGTTAATTTACGCAACCGAACTCTAAACTATGGCACCCCAAAAATAAAGAGAAACGCCAAAAGAGGGCTGATTATGCTTAGAACATTTTAAGACAAAGACGAACCCAAGTTGACACCAAGTTGATCTATGGGACGCTCAATTTGCGCCGAGTTCTTCAATTGGTGCACTCGGAACTGAACACTTTTGAGATCTTTTGGGGGCAGGTGATCATCTACAATGCACTATGGGGAAAAGACCAAACTTTTTGCACAAACTCTAAATAGAAAGCCGAAACATGAAATATTGCATTCACTTTAGTAAAACTATAAGGAATTTTTCTATTTTTTGTTTTTTATTTTAATTTTTTTTTAACGGCTTCATCCCAAGTCTCAACTCTATTGGGAGTCCATATCAATGAAACTGAAATGCTTAGATATACAATTTAATATTTCGAATCAGAGCTTGCTGCAATTTGAAATGTTTGCTATTCGGAGCTGACTTTGATCGAGCTACATTGTCGTAAGAACTACAAAGTTTACTTTAGTTACTATTTTGAGTAGTTTAAATTGAAAAATTAAAAAAGAATTCAGAATGCAGCGATCGTTTTTTACCATAGTGCATGGTACGAGCCTGCAGCAATGCGAACTTGGAGCTGTCAGCTGTTGTCGCCTCTGATTGTCAGGCAACCAAATGAAAAGAGAATCAAGAAGCAAGAAAACACTTTACGAGAATAATCGACTTTGAGCTACCCTCATGTTCTACCACCTAAAGATACTTAAATATCTGTATTATCGGGTGATTATGCAGTTTTCAGAATACGAAATAAGTTTCCTGAGATATTTACAAATATAAGATATTAATATTTCACCTAACGATACTTAAATAACTGGTGATTATGCAACTTTCAAAATACGAAATAAGTTTCCTGGGATATTTACAAATATAAGAAATACAGTGAAATTTCTGAAATAATAAAATTGAGACTATTTGAAGCGGTTTGGAGAATCGAAAAATAAACCTATTTTAAGCAAGGTATAATTGGATTATCTTGATAATCGCATGAAGTATTGTAAGTATAGTCGAACTTCCATTACTTGAAGTTCTATTCCTCAAATACTTTCTAAGTCGAACTAAATCGAGTGGCCGTTATTTTACAGGATTATTTCTAGAATACAAATTCCTTAACAAGATTTAGAAGTTTGAAAATTAAGCTTGAGCTATATAAGCATCTTGCAGCTGTGTCTACCCATTTACAGGGTATACAGAAGTCAAGTGCCATATAATAGCATTAATAATAATAGAGCACACAGTTCACAGTTCGTGTCTGCTGTCCGGGTGTGTTAAAACAAATCTAAATCTACATCAGAATCAGAATGAAACAACAGTAACTGACTAGCGGTTAGTTTCGACTGCTCGGTCGCTTGTGGAGAGTCATAGAGAGGCTGAGCCGAAGCCAAAGACAGTAGATGCCACATGTGGCACATGTGTCTGTCAGTCAGATCTGATGCGTGCAGCTGTGCGGTGCCTTTTCTTGTGGCAGCATCGGAACGCGTGAATCGTGAATCGTGAAATAATCGTTAATCCCTCGATCGATCACCTTCACCATTTTTTATTTATTTTATTTTTTTTTCTGTGCTGTATCCATTTGTTGAGTTTGAGTTCGGAATCAAGCTTCTTCAACATGCATGTCGATGAGCTGCGTACCAGCCTGCAAAGCTTCGGCTGGCCCGACTATGTCGTCTTCTGCCTGATGCTCGCCATTTGCGCAGTCATCGGCATTTATTTCTGCCTCCAGCTGCGCCGCGAGTCCAAGCAGCTCAAATCCGGAGATGCCGAGCAGGCGGCCAGTAGTGCAGCCTCCTATCTGGTCGGGGGCAGAAAAATGAAGATCTTTCCCATCACGATGTCACTCATAGCGAGGTAAGTCTGTAGCAGATACGACAACGTAGTTGAGTTGCTGACTCTGCTTTGCTTTCTTTCCACGTTTCACTTTAACACTTTCTTGAAATTTAATTTTAAATCGAAAAGTTGGAGATTGAGTTGCTTGGAAATTGCTTATGGGAAATAGAAGAAATGCAATTTATTCAAATCTTTAAATTCTTTAGATATTTTTATTTTTAAAAAAATATTATTCTACATTTAGGATTTACTCAGTTCTGTAAAAGCGTTCCCCAACGTCTTTATTATAGAAATTAACTTTCTTCAAGTGGTATGAATTAGCCAGTTGTCTTTAGTAAACTTTCCTTAACCTTCTATGAGCTAATTGCCAGTTCTTGATCGCAATTAGTGAGACCTTCAAAACATTAGCTGAACTTAAGATATTTGCAGATCTGTCGAGCAGATTACATTAATTATTTTGGACTTGAGTTTTCAATGGACGAGTATTCAGGATGACTGACTATTATAATATTAACCTTAAAATGTACAAGTGATTTGTGTAGTGCCAACTGTGTCCGGGTATGACTCGTCGTCAAGTATTATTTATATATTTAGTCCAGCTGTGAGATTGGGCTTATCAACACAGCAAATCAAATAGTTTCATGATTTGTTAATGTATTGTAAGAGTACCGAGCTTGCCCGCATCCAAGGAAGACATTTCAGCTTCGAGCATATGAGAACGGGCAATTTAAACGCCTCCAAACGACAGACTAATTGAATTGCTGAAAACGCACTTTGATCTCCAAAGAGTTTCAAACTGAAACGCACGTCGAGAGTTCCGAATGAAGGTCAAGTCACTGGGTCAACGAGACACTAATAGACTTGTCAGACAATTTCAATCTGAAATAATCTCTTAAGTACATATGTGTATTCTAATTTGTGGATTTATTCAATTTCCCCACTCGACAGCTTCATATCGGGCATCACATTGCTGGGCACACCTACTGAGGTCTACCTGTACGGTTCGCAGTACATGTATATCATGGGCTCCCTCATACTGATGGGCTTCTGCATGTTTTACATCTTCCTACCCGTATTCCACGAGCTCAACCTGATATCCACCTATAAGGTATGCTAAATGTAGAGTTCAATCAAGTCAAGTAATATTTTTCATTTCTTTCTGTTATTTAGTATCTGGAACAGCGCTACAACCGCAGTCTGCGTCTTTTCGGATCCATCATGTTCATAATGGCATCGGTAAGTATTATAAGACCAATCTTAAATTTCATCTTTTCAAAAAGAAGTAATAATCTTCAAAGTCTTACCAATAATACTTAATTCCAAAAGAAACTTTGCCTTTAACCATATACTCACACATACTAAAAAAAACAAATTATATCAAAAATAATATAAGAAGTAATAAATAAATTAAACTATCTTAATTACAGCTTATTAAACCAGAAGAATTGCTCTTAATATATTCAAACTAATTTCTCTAATAGACGTATCAGATTTCCGAATCACTGTTGGCAATTTTTTAAATGCATAAAAGTCTTTTAAAATAATTATTTTTACACTATTTCTTCATATTTTATTTTCTTCAAATCGAGTATTTTTTCGATGATCAAATTCTGGCAAAAGAACTCCTTATCTATTGTTTTCTTATTCCCCTAATTATAAGATGTAACAATAAATACATTGCATGCACTTGCATCAATGTAAATATGTTATACAAAGCTAAATCTTAAAGAATTCTCTCACTCCATCCTTCATCCCTTTTAGCTATTGTGGCTCCCCATTGTGATCTATGTGCCGGCGATCGCCTTCAATCAGGCGACTGGCGTGAACATCCACATTGTGACGCCCTGTGTGTGCGTCGTGTGCATCTTCTACACGTGCATTGGCGGCCTCAAGGCCGTGGTCTGGACCGATGTCATCCAGACCCTGATCATGTTCGGGGCGATGGCGCTGGTGCTGATCAAGGGCACCGTGGACATTGGGGGCCCGAGTGTCGTGTGGCAGCGGGCGAGGGAGACGCGGCGCATCGAGGCGCCCAGCTTCAATCCGGATCTCAGCGAGCGATATACCTTCTACTCCCTGGTGCTGGGGGGCGTGGCCCATTGGCTGAAGTCGAATGCGATTAGCCAGAACATGATCCAGAGGTATCTGTCGTTGCCGACGCTGCGGGATGCGAGGATCGCCATCTGGACATTTATTGCCGGAGTCTTGACCTTCATCGCCATCTGCGGCTATGCGGGTCTCCTGATCTATGCGACGTACGCGGACTGCGATCCTCTGGAGACAAAGTTGGCCCTGCGCAACGACCAACTGTTGCCGCTGCTGGTAATGGAAACCCTCGGGTCGTATCCCGGCTTGCCGGGAGTCTTTGTCGCCGGAGTCTTTAGTGCTGCTCTCTCCTCCCTCTCCACGGGCCTCAACTCCCTCTCGGCCGTCGTGCTGGAGGATTTCGTGAAGACGTTCCGCCGTCAACCGCTCAGTGAGGCACAAACCGCCTTCGTCATGCGAAGCGTCGTCGTCTTGTTCGGCCTCATCTTTGTCGCCTTGGTCTTTGTCGTCGAGAAGCTGGGCGCTGTGCTCCAGCTGTCCATCATAGTCAGCTCGGTGGCCAATGGCCCGCTGCTGGGCATCTTCACGGCCGGCGTCATGCTGCCCTGGGTCAACTCGAAGGGCGCTCTCCTCGGCGGCCTCAGTGCCCTTATCGCCATGGCCTGGATGTGCATCAGTGCTCAGCTGGATCTGGTGAATGGGGATCTGGTTTACGCAAGGAAGCCCTACTCCACGCTGGGCTGCAATTACACGTTCGAAGGCGTGCCTGGTGAATTCAGCAGCCTGCCTCTAGAGGGCGCCACCAGGTGGGTCACTTTAGCAATTCAGATTACTAATTTTATTTCATAGTTTTTGAATCACATCAATGCCAGCATTGACTCTTGTGTCGAGCACCAGGAGTTATGAGCTCGTCAATTTATCGATATTCGATAGGCTGAATTTTATGTCACCACATCACTGATCACTGAAGCCAAGCTAACCCAAATTAAGCCTTGCTTAAATGGAGTCTGTCTGACTTGATGAGAATTGCTCGACGTTGTCACTTCGGTTAGTTGCTATGCAAACTAATTTCTCAATTACGGAGATATCTTGGTACAGCATATGTCACAGTATATCGTACATATATATAGCTGCCATAGCAACGATCTGTCGTAACATGCCTTTAGTGTTGTCTTAAACATCCCTACCAAAATCGATTTTAATCGGTTGAGAATTATATCATGAATACCAAATTCTTTACTCGTCTTTACTTAGCCTATGTTATTATCCTGTTTGTTTACATTGTGGGATAAATTTCTTAACAGAGTATGTAATTTTATTAATATTTATTATTTATTTACAATGCAGAGAGATAGATAATTCTGTTCAATTAATAGTTTTAAATCCTTTTCCCTGCCACAGGATGTCTGATCTTCGGCATGCCGATGATAACCTTTGTCTTGATCCCGGACCTGTCTAATTCAGCTTTTGTTTCTTTTCAACAGTCCTGCTTCCGCGGCGCCTTTCAAGCTCTATCGCATCTCGTATCTGTACTTCACGCTGTTCGGAGCACTCGTGACCATTGTGGTGGCACTGGTGACCAGCTTCGTGTTGCGGGAGTCCGACCTGGATGCGGTGGACACTCGCCTGCTGACGCCGTTCGTTCGACGCTGGCTGGAGCGGCGTCGCAGTCGACGCACTCAGGTGCCGGAGGGAAAGCATGGCGAGAAGGGGGAGCAGAAGCAGAGGCAGATGGGGCTGCAAGAGACGGCAACGTGAAGGGAGACAAAGGGATGATGATGATTATGATGGTAGCATCTTCAGCCGGCCAAAATGTTCCTTTGGTAGCTTAGCAAATAATTTAAATTAAATGAAATACAATTCCAAAACATAATGATCTAGTTTGGGTTCAAAGCCAGCTGCCTTTTCTGTGTAATTAGAAAAATGCCCGCAGAGATGGAACTGACCCTGAACCCTTGCTAAATCAAAGCAAACTACTCACTAAATTATGAAAAAAAAACACAGAATAAAATAAAATAAACTAAAAAACTTGAACTAAAATTGCTCTTCAGATGGGCGTCTCGAGGGGAGTGGAGGGGTGAATGTGTGAGAGCACAAAAAGGGTTTAGCATTAGTTCAACTTGTGCTGTTAATTGAATATTTACTGTTTTCCATGTGTGGTTAGTCCAACTCAACTTACTACTCAGTTTGGTACGAGTACTCATTGAGGAACACCCCTTTTATATCTCCGTTTCAGTCCCATTTAAAGTCTTTTCTCTCTCTCTCTCTCTGTGTGTGTGTGTGTGTGTGTGTGTGTGTTTATTTGTATGTATGTTTAGGTCGTTTATGCAGCAAATTGAATTGTTAATGAGCTGACAAATGTTTGCAAAATTAGTTTTCAACTTGACCGAGAGGCAGACTTAAGTAAACTCCGCCCGAGCCCTATAAAGATATATTAATGAATTATAATGCCGAACAACTAAAATAGTAATCGAAGCTACAGTTTTACGATATCTACTAGGTTGTATTAAATGATGAATCAGCTATCAGTTCCTTATAACATTACCAATCTTATAAAAAGCAGTCTTTTTAAAATTCGTGAAACATCGAGTTTTGTCGATCGTAAAAAGCAATCGTCATCAGGAAAAACACTATTTGAACGATCCATTTTGTGTGATAGCAATTCCGACAATTGATATTTTTGATCAGATATCACAATTGGTGATCCATTATTCATTTATTAATTACTCCACAAAAGTCTACTGAATCTAAAACGATAAATTAACAATTAAATATATTTAATCATTTAATTAAAATTGAATAGATGGAAAATTTAAATCTAAGATAAATCTAAGAAAATGATAACTGATTTAACATATATTTTTCATATCTATTGATTTACAATATGAAAGTAAACTTAAATTCAGATAGTTATGCATTTGTAACAATCCCTAGAACAAGGAATCAAAATATCTAAATATAGAATAATACAAGCTTAGTCCTCCCTTCTTCCTGTCCTACTCGCACTCGTGTTTCCCCACATTCCCCCTCGGCCCACCTGTATACTAATATGCTGTATAGAATTTCCATAGCTAGTTGGTTGGCTCTTAATTAGCCGCTACAAAAATAAGCTCGCACAAAAGACAGCGGCGAAATGTCATCAGAATGCATAATGACAACGGTTCGTTATGGACAGGGGGTGGTAAAGAGGGAAACGGGAACTGACAGTGGGCACTGAGTCCTGGGTACTGTGTACAGGGTACAGGGTACAGGGTACTGGGTACATGGTACTGGGCCTGCGGCAAGAGGAGCACGAAATTCAGGTGCAAATCTCAAAAACAGACGGCACATGTGCGCCACCTTGCGGCGCATTCTAGACTACATAGTCGTATGCATGGCCAGAGCCAGAAACATAGTCAGAAACAGAATCAGAGGCAGAGTCAGAGCTTGGGACAGATCCCAGATCCCAGATCCAGGGACAGTGACAGTGACAGCGACAGCAGCGACAGTTGTCATATGGGTGGATTGTTTTTCGGCCACGGACGGAAACGGAAGCTGCCCGCTAACCGTGCACACAATGCCAGCACCAATAACAACAACAACAACAACAAATACTACAACTACAAAAGAGAGACAACAACAGGTACAACAACAGGCACAACAAGCGCTGCTCAGTTAACTTGTTTATGTCGCTGTTTCCTTTTGTGTTACTTTTTATGTCCGTATATAATTTGTTTTTTCACCGTTCTCATCTCATTATGTTGGGTATATTAGCTATGTTAAGTACTTTGTGGTGCTCCCTGCCAATGAAATTGTTCAGCGAATTGCTTTTGAAATCAACTACACAGAATGGCAGTGTTCCTTAAGTCACACTGACTTTTTCAAACATATTTTTCAAGTGACAATTATTAATTTTTTTTAAATAGTTTATAATCAATTAATTACATAAATAACGAAGTTTGTATTAATTTTAAAATCTTATATTAAATTTATTTCGATGAATTAAACATTTTATCAAATCTCATTAAAATCTCGTAACCGTTTCAATGTTTTTCTCGTTGCTTTGCTCTGATAGTAATTGCTTTTCAACCGAAACTATATTCAAAATATATGTTGAGAATTCCCTGCTCTTTACTTTATATATTCGCAATAATATATAATCGCATTTTTTCGCTGTGGCTCACTCGTTTAATTGCACACATCTCTGCTGAAAGTCATCAATATATATATCGTTATAAATAAATAGTTTCTTATACAGAGCGCAATTAAATTTTCTCATAAATATTTTCGTTACTTCACACACTCTTTACTCTGTCACTTAGTTTTGTTTTAACAATAACAAAGTTTTTAAAATTTGTAAAATAACCAACACAATTATAATATTTAAAAGTAAAACCAAATCTCTGTTACTTAGTTAGCGCATTGAGAGAACTACCAATTAGAACTTCAAACAGGAGACTCTCACGTACTTGTGCAACTGTTGACGGGCCAGTGCCAGTGACAATTTGCAGCGGGTCTACAACTAACGGCCCATACTCTCGATCCTAAACGTACCCAATCCCAATCCCAATCCCCAACCCAAGCCCAGAAGCCAGAAGCCCAGTGCCATGAAAGGTGGCGGCATTCGAGGCTGCTGCTGTTGTTGCTGCGGCACAAAAGTCATTTTTGATTGTTTTCATGAAAATGAACATAGAAAAATTATAATTAAAATTCATATGGAAATTGTCGAAAAAAAGAAAAGGAGAGCAGAAAGTCCGAACAATGGAATGTTGTTGCTGTTGTTGTTGTTGGCGCTACTGCAGGCCAACAAAGATTTCATCTGAAAAACCTAAAGACCAAAGAAATGCAACTGGGGGCAATGGCAATGGATGGGTTGGGTCCGGTCGGGTCGGGTCAGGTGGGCGGGGGTGCGAGTCGGTTGAGCTGCGGGCGTATTGTTTGTGGAATATGTGCTAAACACACACACACACTCACACACACACACTCGCACACACTCGCACACACACACCCATGATAAACGCACAAAGAGTGCTCACACATGAAGCGACAACAATGTCAGGTCTAACAGCATTAGAAGAACGGCCTCTACCTGAATCAACCACTTGCCCAACCCCTCAAAGTCACTACCCCCTCACCACCTCACCCCCTCACCCCCTCAGCCCCTAAGGATCATGCAAAATAGCCAGGCAAACGCATGCCGGCTGCTCATTTTCTTGTTGTCGTTTCATTTTGGCACTTTTCCTACACTTTTATGCGATAAAATATTTAATTATATTTGGCAGCTTGTTTGTGCATTGTGCGGTTTGCCTTTGCTTTTGCCATTGCCCAATTTACAATGCTCCCCAGGGTGCGGGGATGGGGGAAGGGACTATGGAGCAGCGGCAACTTGGCCATGGAACTGTGCTGCCAATTGCATTTCGAGTGCCAGTCCGAGATTCAGCTGTCATCTTTTTAAATTTTAGAAGAGTTTTCGCGAAACAGATTTTGGCTGCGATTTGCGAACAAACGAATTTTAGGCTCACACCGAAAAGTATGTTTTGATATTTTGAAACACAGCACAGTGGGAACTTTGATCGATTCTGTGGAATTTATTTTTTTTTTATCCTTTTTTCAAAGATAAACCATTTAATTAACTAATTTGTTATGAAAATATATAATTGGGGCTTGTAAAATTTGACTAATTTGACAAAGAATTTGACAATGTGAGAAATTTCTTTCTGTTACACATAACCACTATGTTTTGTTATTTTATTTATCGCATGAATACGAATATAATCCAATTTCATTTAATTTTGAAAGGAGTGCACACTTAGACTAATTGTTTCTAGTTTATAATTATGACAATCCAAATGTAAGTTTTTAAGTATGGACACGCAAATAACACTGATCAAAAATCATCACAGATTGGCTTTCAAAACCAATGAATCTTTAAGATTTAACATTTTAATGAAAATAATGAGATAAGTTTACATCAAACGCAAGTGCTAAGTTCTTTCAATTACTTTTAAAGTCTAATTTATTTTTAAAAATTTGGCCAACTGTCCCATAGTGCAGTGAGACATCTGATGCCATAAAGAGTGCTTTTAATTTTGAAGAAGACTTAAAGCTGCAATTGAACTTGCGAATTCAGCCCGGCGCCACAGTGGCATTGGTTGTTGGTGGTCGAGCTGTTGTTGTAGTTGTAGTTGTTGTTGTTAAAGGCGTCTTAACGATCGTCACTCGAATGCAACCAGCGTGATCCACGTGTTCGCCAACTGGTGCGGCATGCAACATTTCGAAATCGACGAGCAGCGACAGAGAGCAGAGCAGCAGCAGTCCAAAGACTTGCAGAGAGCGGCGCATCATGAACCACTAAACCACTGAACCACTGAACCACCAAACCACTCAGTTTACTGGCCAACCGCGACTGATGGCACCAGCTTCTGCCGCTGTCCGATTTATAGGTTTCTTCCGATTCGTGGATCCGTTGACATTGGGCTGAGCAATTATTATAATTATAAATTGCTTACTTTGTCAGCAAACTCGTATTTTTTTGTTTGTAGTATTTGCTTTTTTAATTCCATTTCTATTTCTATTTCTATTTCTGTTTCTGTTTTTTAGCTGGGCAGTTCCATTCAGTTTAGTTGAGTTTAGTTCAGCTCACGTGTTGTGTTCAAGTCTTCATACATTTTAATTGTTCTAGTTACGTTTGTATTTGGTGACAGTTAAATGCCATTTGTAAACGCATTTGTCACGCTTTTGGGATTTACAAATCCATCAACTGCAGCAATGAGCTATCCATTCATTCATAAGTATTCACATTCAATGAACCAAATGAGTACTACAGACCGGAAATACTCGAACCACAAAATGCGATGAAATTTCGATAGCATTCAAATAAAAAAATTATCTCAGAGAAACCAAGTGAGTCATATTCAAAACAAAGAATCCACAATAATCTGCAATTGCAATTCACAGCTTTTCTATATATTTATGATGTCATTTGGCGAAATGTCCCCCCTTTTGATTTATAGATTAAACTATAATTTCAACTGGTGACGCATTCAGAGATGCTTCAATTAGAATTGTACGTTACATTGTGTAAGGCTCTCATCTCACTGCAGATGTAACACATATAATTTGAAATTATTGTATTGCTAGTAGTTATTTAGTGCAGATAAAATCGATAGTCACAATTTAATTACATATTTCTCACTTGAAAATTGTTTGCAATGTGTTGGAATTTTTCAGCAATGCTTGAATAATAAATGATTCCTAACTAAGATCGGCTACACATATAACAAAAAGCGAATTTTTTTTTAATTATCGAGATTATTTTTTCGATACAATTAATCGATCAATTTTTTAAGATGATTTGGTTTTAAAGATTGGATCTATACTGTTCATTCTATTAATGTCTTACGACCATACTCTCCGTTCGATCTTTAAAGGTCTGTGGTCTATGTTCTACTCATTATCTTATATTTTGTATGCTTTAGATTTTTTGAGATGATTTGGTTTTAAGCATTGGATCTATACTGTTTTTAATTAACAAGGTTATTTTTTCGATACAATTAATCGACAATTTTTTGAGATGTTTTGGTTTTAAAGACTGGATCTAGACTGTTCATTCTATTAATGTCTTACGACCATACTCTCCGTTCGATCTTTAAAGGTCTGTGGTCTATGTTCTACTCATTATCTTCTATTTTGTATACTTTCGATTATGTGTTTTATATTTCATGTTTTTTATCTTCTATGTTTTAAAATTTGAAACTGTTTAGTTTCTCAAATCTTATCAAAATTTCCATCTGGGACTTTTCCTATACAAATATCATTTGATTAAATTGCTACATTTGGTTTATTCAGTTGCTCTATTACTACAATTATACAGTGCAGATTGTCGATTATTTATATATATATATATATATATAGAGAGAGAGAGAGAGAGAGAGAGAGTCCATGGTCGTATCGAAGTTCCGTGTCATACAAATTTCAGGCACCTGTCAACCCGAGGATGCAGCTGCAGTGGTGCGTGGTGGTGGTGGCCCTCCACGTGGTGGTGGACCCGAAGGAGGAGATCCGGCAACGGCGACACTTTCCGAGACGTCCTGTCTTCCGATCGCATGCAGTGGCTTCGATCCTTGCAGCGGAACTCCATTGGCTGCGATCAGTTGCTAGAGAGTATTATAGTTTAGCTTATAGGCAGATGGGAGGATCAATCAGGTCAGCTTGGACTTACCATTAACACGGCCAGAGCGAGAGCGAGAATCAGGCAGAAACGCATTTTGATCTGGGTCGTCGATTCAGTTTGTTGCAATCTGTGTCGAGGCTCTCATTTATATGGACTCCACTTTCAACTCAGTGCTCGACTCTGCCCAAGAGCTGTAATTGCATCAAAGCGTGCAATTATTGCGCCACATTCAATTCTAATTGTGTTATTAAAGCACTGATGATTTTTATTTCAAACTATTTCTGTCGCCACTTGATTTATTCACGCTTTTTTGTGCAGCCTCAATTAGCGAGTGCAGTGAAGCCAATGTTTGTTTTGATTTAATTTGATTTGTTTGCTTTTGCTTGGGATTAAGTCGAGGTCAAAGTCTGGAGTTCTATTTTTCCTATTACAATACGAATATAGCATATATTTAACATTGTTTATTTAAATATCGGGTTGCTTGAGAATATTTGGTTGGGTTAAGAATTGATACATCAAAGGCTTCTCCCAAGTATTAAGAGAGTATCAAACAATCCTTCTTCAAAGAATATTTTCAATAATTTAATGGATGTAAGGAAATGCAAGTTTTTGTTTCTTTTCTTATAATAATGTTTAGATTAATACGGATATTATACATAGCAAAAATCTTTATTAGCGTGCCTCTAAAATAGTTACTAAAACATAACGAATTTACGAACGGATCTCTGGTCGGGGTGTAATTTGTTTTAGCCCATCAAAACATTGACCTTAGGCAGAGCATCCGTCTATTGCCTATGAGTAAATGTGCCGTGTGCTGTTGGCCATAAAAAGTTACTGTGACTTTATTGCAATGTGTCCTCATCAATAATGATATAATAATGCCAAACTAATGAAATGTATCCACTGACTGAGCCACTACAGAGACCTCAAACAGCTCGTCCTCGTCAGCTATTTGATCTACTGCGACTGCTGATGGAGTTGGAGAAGGATATGGAGATGGAGATGGAGATGGAGATGGAGATGGAGATGGAGAAGGAGATGAAGATGAAGACGCCCGGCGTGAGAGATAAACATAAACGTGTCAAGCAACTTTTATGTCGATTTCTCTATGCTGTGTGTGTGTGGACAAGAATGTGTGCAATGCACTGAGAGAAATTTCTCAAATATTTAAAACAATTTTTGTTGGAGAAATTTCTGTTTGAAAATACTGGATTCGATTCTCACCTTACCATGTTGAAGAGAACAATCAAACATAAAAATGTTACGTCACCGGCATTTGGACCTCAACATGTGCATTTACGTTCCTTGAAATTAATCGCAAAAGAAGAGTTAAAAAATAATAAAATATGTACTTGTAAGAAAGTTTTCAAAATAATTTTGAAAGATTCCCTTTTTATTTTTCGATCTATTTTTCTGCAAGTGTACGAGTTTTGATTGTGAAGCGCATTCGAGTGGTTGGGCAAGTGTCATGTAACTGAACTTTGACAGATTTACCACACACACACACACACCCACACACAGACACACTTACACAGACAGTCAAATACACGCAAAGAGCGAGACACATTGAAAGGAAAGTCGTAAACTATATGAGTTGGCGATGATGGAGGGTGAAGTCGAAAACCGAATCGTAAAAGGCAAGCCTCCATTCCAGATGTGTGTATATGTGTGTATGCATGAGTTTGAGAATGTGTGTGTAGTAGCATTTATTGGATTTTTATGATAAGCAACGACAGGTCGACGACAGTCACTCAAACTCTGTGTTCAGCATTCTCGTGTTGTTGTATTTTTTTGAAGATATTTTTGTATTTTTTATTTGTGTTGTGGAAATTTCATTTGGTTTGATTTCCTTTGGTTTTCATTCCTCTTCATCTTCAACTTCATCTTCGTTTTCGTTTTCGTTTTCATTTTTGTTGTAGTTGTTGTATAGCACTTAGAGGGCAAATTGTTGCTCTTATCGCTGATAAGATGACAAAAAGGCCCCCGCACCGGAAATGTGTGCGAAAAGTGGCTTAAAGTGTCCTTGGGCTGTGTTGTTACCGAAACATCCTGCCATCCTGTCGTCCTGTCGTTCTGTCAGCTGTCCTGGCACAATGCAAATCAAACAAACAATAAATTCAGCGACGGAGACATTGTTGCATGTTACAGATACAGTTATTCTCTCCCCCTCTCTCTATCTGACCCTCCTCCACCTTCGTGGAAGCCAAAGTGCAGACAATGCCACAGACCGGCAGTAAAACGCATGCATATCCTATAAACATTAAGGATATCCTTGAGTAGATGCAATTTTCTAACCAATATAATTCATAAATTTATTTTCAATCCTTTCCGCACATAAATTTTCATATTATGCACAAACACACACACACACACACGCACACACCTCTTCAGCGGCGACCTTTTGTCTCGCTCTGACCAAGGTCTTTTTTCCTATAGGCCTATTGTGCTGCATATCCGGTTTGCATGTGTATTGGTGCTTGCATGTGTGTGTGCATTATCATTTGTCGTCGTGCTTGTCATTATTTATATGGCCAGGCCAGAGATAAGTTGCTGCAACACTTTGCTGCCAAGACGCAAGGATGTGTTGCAGCTACAGCTATAGCTTCTGGCAATTACGCATACACACACACACACACACACACAGGCACACACACACATCGATAGAGAACAGTGCAGCAGGCATGTCCTTTTGCCTGCCAAGGTTTGTTGGCCCAACATTTTGATTTATAAATGCCAACGCCGACTCATAGACCGACTCCGACTCTGACTGTGACTCCGTTTCCAATTCCAATTCCAAATCCGACTCCAACTCCATCTAAGAGTCTCGTAGTCGTCGTTCTGAGAGTCGATCCAGGAGAATGCAGCTACTTTTGCTGACTGGCCAACTGCCCCTCTCGACCCCGCCCACTTTTAGTGCTCCTTTAGGCAATCCAAGTGGCCATTAATATATCAGTTCAATTCATATTTGAAATTTTGCATTTCCTAACAGTGCATCCAGTGCAGAGTGTCCTCGTTCTCGTCCTGCCCAGTTCTCAGTTCCCATTTCCCATTGCACACGCATACGATTATGATTTGTGTCTTACTTAATGCACAGACAGCTGGGGTCAAGAGGTTGTTGTTGTTGTTGTTGTTGTTGTTGTTGTTGTTGTTGTTGTGCTTGTTGTTGGTCAACTGTTCAACTGTTCAACTGGTCGACTGGTATCCTGGCCAGCAGACAGATGGACAGAGAAAGGAAGAGAGAGAGAGGGAGAGAGAGAATACAGTTGCTACCCAGTCATCGTCTCAATCTGATTGATTTAGAATTCCAATTGAGACTGCATGAAATATGTTTGTCTCGTGTCTCCAACTGCCTTGTGAGGCATCCCTCCCGCTCTTCCCCTTCCTTTCACCTCCCCCTTATCCATACCCAGCCCCTCTTGGCCTGCTGTCGTCTGTCGTGACCAGGCGGCAACTCCTGCTGCTTTTCCTCCTTCTTCGTTCCATTCCACTTGCTGCACCCAAAATGGCATTTATGCATGGTCATATCCTTTTGCGAAATTTGCATTTTCCAACAATTGCAGCAACCACAACAACGACAACAACAACGACTTATTGGTA
Organism: Drosophila rellima; assembly: GCA_035043635.1. Taxonomy (NCBI): domain Eukaryota; kingdom Metazoa; phylum Arthropoda; class Insecta; order Diptera; family Drosophilidae; genus Drosophila; species Drosophila rellima. Next base: position 73,454 of record JAWNMV010000257.1, on the reverse strand, counting down.
TTTCATTGATTTATGACACTTGTGAAACAATTTGGAAAATCACAGATTAGCCGGACAGCCAGAAATGGCAGCTTAGCTCCCATCGTGAGCTCTACTAATTACACTCAACGCTTCATTGGAACAGCCAGCACATACATACACACTCATACACACACACCCACACACCTGTTTCACCCTTTGAGACACCTGCTCTAATTGAACTTTGTCATGTAAATCGCAGTAGGCCGAACCTCAACAGGATGGTACCAAGAATGGAAGATCGAGGTGGCTTAAGGCAGTCTATTTAATTACAAATCTGTTTTGGGAGTTACAAGTAAAAATTTGACTAAATAAAGGGCACTACTCACTTCAAGGAATTCACAAAATTTGCTCTTAATTTCAGTTAACTTTTTTTTATATATTTGAGACAATTCATCTGAGACTTGAATTTTGTTAAATATTTTTCAAATTTCCACATAACTTTTTTAAATTCAAACTTTTTATGAGAAGTATTAGCTTACTATATATTTATATTATATTTATAGGACAGTTGCTTATTGAATTCCAGTGTTGTTCCCTGAGTTGTCAGAAGAGATAGAGCATTCTTTTAGGCGCTTTAATTGATTTCAAATTTAAAACAGACATAACTACCATTAAGTTTAACTGATCTGGATATATTAACGACAGTTCTTAGCCAAAATATATCAACGAAGACTTATACCCTTAACTTAACCCTTTGATTGATTGATCTCTCAATCACTTTATCAAATATACAAATTTTATGTAATATATCTTGTACTTTCAAGTTAAAATAATTAATGCAATCAATCAATCAATTTTACTCTTAATAACTTTGAATCAACTAATATACTTATAAATTAATAGTTTCTTTTACCAATCAAATATTCAATGAACATGAAATCCTTACTGATATGTATGTATGTACTTTCAATTAATTATATTACATTAAATGTGTTCTGTGCTTTAATTAGTTAATTACATTTTTTAGCTAGCTCTCTCAACTTTCAATCAATTATCAGTTGATCCACCAATTGCAATTGTAATTTATTGAAGCTTCGAATTTCTAAATGCCTTCTGACCATTTAATCACTTGGTCAGTCAATTATATTGCCATTACTAATTTGTTGGGCATTTTAAGTAGTTTTTGTCTAGCTGAGAAATTAACTAAAATTAGTTAAGCAATTGAACCATTTCCCATGCCATCTACTCTCGCTTTCTCTCTCTTCTCCCACTCTCTCTCTCTCTCTCTCTCTCTCTCTCTCTGTCTGCTGAGATTTATACATATGTCAACCCTCATGCTTAATTCTCTACATATTCCAAACGCATTCACATTCGCATTCACATCCTTTTGCCGGGCTTCCGCTGGCTGTTGAACAAACGTGCAGTGATTAGGCTGCTAGGCAACAAACGATTTGTTGCATGTTGTTGCAATTGATTGTTGCAATTTCAATTTTGAATTATGAGCCCGACGTTGCAGGCCAAGTCGAATCATGCAACAGCAATGGCAACGGCAACGGCAACGGCAACGGCAACTGCAACTGCATCCTCTGCCATTGCATCCGCTTCCGCCAGTGTGACTCGCATCTCTCTTTCACTCCTTCTCCCTCTCTCTTTCTCTCACTGTCACTCTGTGTGTGTTTATGTCGTTTGCATGTTAAGCCCCAGTCTCAGTCTCTGTCTCAATCGCAGTCTCAGTCTCATTTCCCTGCCCCATTCCCCCTCTGTGTGCAATGTGTTGCAAGTTGCATTGGCAGCGTCATTCAAGTGTTTAGTGATTTATTGAATGCCGTTAGAGCTGTTGCCCCATCCTCTACTCTCACTCCCACCTATTCTCCTCCCACTCCCACTCCCACTCCCACTCCCACTCGAGATTAGCACAATGGCTTTGAGCACTTTTGACAGCCAAGATTTGTTTATGCGCCCCCGGATGCTGGGTCTTATCTTGGGGCCAGTCTGGGACTCTGAGTTGCAGCTGATTCATGTCTTTGCATATTGGTAACAAATTTGTGGTAATTGATTTGAAATTGATTAATTAAGTTGGCCACACACAGACGTTGCACTGTTTGCTGATGGCTTTAACCAATTGCCAACAACAACATGAAGCACTCTCTCTCTAACTCTCTCTCTATCTCTTTCTCTCTATCTTGTTTGTTGTTGCAGCTGCCACTGATTGAAGTGATGGATGCCAAGGTGTTTGGCATTGGCAAGCCTTAACCACAAATGACGGCAATCCTTCAATCCTTTCTCTCAACTCAACTCAACTCGACTCGACTCGTCTGGTTGGTTTGATTTGGTTTGGGCTTTTGGTTGGCCTTGTTTGAACGTTATCGACACGATTTTGACATATTGAATAACAGTGAAACGTTGCCAGACGACATGTCTGCCCCCAACTCGAATTGCAACTTCGATTCAAGCTGCCAAGTTGTATCCTTGTTGGCCGCCTGATGCGGCGCGCGTGTTTGTGGCTGCCTTTTGGCATTTGCTGGCTGCCAAATGGTGCATATGGCTGGATACACATGCAAAAATATGCCAAATCGGTTTAACAAGGCAGCTAACAGGCGGCGGCACTCCAGACGACATTGGCATCGACATTGGCATCGACATTGGCATCGACATCGACATCGACATCGACGTCGACATCGACATTGGCATCGACGTCATCATCGAGAATGTTTGTTGACACGCCAGGCATTGGCAGGATCTGGCTTTTAGCTCGCTTGGCCCCTGTGTGTCTGTGTGTGTGTATGTGTAGGCGCTGGGTGTTAACATACATCAAATATTGACAGTTTACTTAACACACCCGCACACTGGAGAGAGACAGCGTCGAAGGCAGAAGACGACTAACGACACTTGCAATCGACACTTGCCTCTCATCCACTTTGCCAAACACACACACGCACACACGCACACACACTGCACTTTAAAGTCAGCCCAAATCCAGAGCACATTCTTTGGGTGGTCGTTGTGGTCGATGTTGGCCATAAGTATTGCCAGGCAGTGCGTGCACTTAAAGCCAAGTGAATTGACCTAACACAGTGGTCAATTAGCCAATGTAATTACTTCCAACTTGAACTAGTTGTTTGCTCAGCTCCAAAACGCTTTACGAATGCCAAATATGCCACATTTTTCTGTTGCTTGGGTTATCTTCAATTAATTTTTCTCAAAAGATCTCATAGTTCATACTTTATTTAATGATTGAAGTAGCTCTGTAAAAAAATGTTGCCTACTTTTGTGCAGCTTCATTAATTGCAGGGCAAATTGAAGATTCGAAAAATGTGTTGCCTACTTTTGTGCGATTTGCAAAATTTAGTGATAAACACTCCAGACATTGGACTACAACTTATGAATATCATATAGATCTTATGTCAACCAAATGGGCGGTTAATATTAACATATACTTTTTGTCACCAAGGAAGTTGTATTTGTAAAACACAAATAAAGTCTTTAACTTTTTGCTCTAAGAATTACAAGATCAATTTTAAAGCTTGAGGCCTAAGGACATCTAATAAAATATATTCCGCCGTATGTAAAATATGTACATATATTTACCCCACACTTTTACATAAACTTGCTAATGCTTATTTATTTCTTTACCATATGCAGTGGACACAACAATTACAATTAAAATATAAATAAAATTTATAAATAAGAATTGGAATTTTCTAATTCATATTTTGATTAAAATGTAATCAGATTTAAGTTCAGAACATTAAAATATTTGTTGACTTCGAGACTTTTTAATTAATAAGTGCCCCGTCTCAGTATCTCTTATAGTCTCTGAACTTTTCATTTCAATTGTCTAATCAATTCAAATGCAAATCAATAGAGCATTGGCTGGACCCTTTTGCTGCTTCACAGTGATTTGCTGTGGTGTTGGCGGTGGTGTTGGGGCCCGAGCTGTTTGTTATACGAGTATTTATTTTTCTCGCCCTATAATAAATCTGTGCCGGGCATTGTGGTTATGATTTATCAATGCTTTTAGCTGCAGCCAATACGTGTCAGATTTTAGAGGGGTTGGGGGGTTGAGAGGTTGCTCGGTTCGCGTTCATCGTGGGGCGGAGTCGGGAAATTTGCATAAGACGCTGGAAGCTGGCAAATGGAAAATGTCAATTGAAGCTGCAGGAGAAACGGACTCGCTATGATTAATGGCTGTGATTTTGTATTTCCTTTTGGCATTTCGTTTTTATATTGTTTTTCATATTATCTGCACAGTTGAAATTGTAATTTAATTTAGAGCGTTTCTCTCGAGTGGCCGTTGCCATTTGTGATTCTGATTTTGAATCTGATTCCAATTCTGTGGCTCTACTTCGGGCCCTATGCAAATCAGCGGCTTTGTCTTTTAAGCCCACCCAGGGCACAGAGGACTGAGAGCACACAGGGCAGGAGGCGAGACAATTGTCAATTGCATATCCTTTTCGCATTAATATTTCATTAACAACATTTGAGGAAGTTTGATCTTCTGCATCAATGGCTTGTAAAATTGACTTGGGCCCGAAAGAAGCGGCAGCAACAACAACCACAACAACAACAGCAATAAGATAGCTAACAAAGTAAAAACTTTGTGGCCCACTTGCCGCACAGGACGAACTGGAAGGACGACGACAATGTTGCCTTATTAGATTAATTTCATTTTGGTTTTTTGTTCCCTTTCCCCCTCTATGGCGGTCTCCCTATCACCCCCATTGCCTTCTCTCTCTCCTCTCTCTCTCTCTATCTCCCACTCTAGCGGTGTAATCATCCTGTTGATTCAAAACAACGCCCCACCCCTCATCAAAATCACTCGAACCACCCAATGTTATGCAAATTTTTTTTTACTTACATATTTTTTTTTTCGTTAACTCTCTGCGCTCTACTTTCAATTTTTGCTGGCTTTTGGGTCTTTCTCCTGCTGCTCTTGTGCCACTTCCCATTCCAAGCGCAATTTTCATTATTTATATTTTTTCCATTTTACTGATTATGATTTAAAGCCCCGCATATTTGGCTGGGGATCCGGGGATTCGGGGGATTGTCGCACTGATTGCCGCGTATCAATTTCCAGCCGCCAGTTTTTGCCAATTTCTCAAAATACGCCGCCGCCACAATTTTAAATAAGCCATTAACCGCAGTCGACGGTCCGCCAGTCGCCAGTGTTCAATATATCAAAAGATGTTTACGCGTTCAGCGCGGGTAGTTCATAAAGTTTGCAAAAAACTTGATAATGTATTATTGATTAAGATGATTCATTCATTTTAGACTCTGCTTAAAGAACAGAAGTGTAAGAAATGTTATTATAACAATAAAATAATATAATTAAGGATTTACATTAAATTGATACATTTAAACGCTTAATAATTTAAAAAGAAATATATTCATAGACACATCATTTTATGTTTTACACTTTACAAATTAAAGGGTTCAAAGCTTTAAGAAACAGAATTTTTACTTACATCAAAGATCATTCTACAATTAATTTAAATTTTGTCAGAATCATTTCAATACTTTGAATATTTACGGCTGCAAGTCCAATTATCCGTTGAATCAAGTGTGCGTAGAGAAGCGCGCTCTCTTGGCAAACAGCTTGAGCAACCCTCGCATCGAAGTTGGCAACATGACTGATATTTGCATGATGCTGATGCCCGCTAACTACGCCTGTCAAGTGGGATTTTGTGCGATTTTTCCTGCAGCTCAAGCGCGACCTTCACCCGCCTCTATTGAACAGACGCCCCGACCCCTGACCTCTGTATGCTGATAGCCTGGCTGGTGGGTGAGGGTGGGGGTGGGACGAGGGGAAGGGTCTGTTTGGCGTGGTGCTTCCACTGGCGGCATGCATGCCGAAAATTGCGTTGTTTTGCGTGTAACCGCGCGTGGTAATCAAACACGCGGCAAGATTCGCTGAGGGGTGGCCTGAGAGGGGGTGGCGCGGACTTTCAAATGCCATCGTTGTCCTCTCACTTGCCATTTCTTCAACATTTTTTTCCTTCTTTTTTTTTGCGATATTTGTGGCGCGCATATGCCGCAGGCTGGCGCCTGTGTGGCAGCATTCGAGGGGCGGCGGGGTGGTTCATTGTTTCGGTGGTCGGGTGGTTGGGTGGTTGGGATTTGCGCGTTCGCAAATATGTTGCCAATTCGACGGCGCATTGACGTTTGCCTTTTGTTTGACGTCGTCGTCGTCGTCGTCGTCAACAGCTCAACTTAAGTTGCTAACGAGCTGCGCGGCTTTTGCCCCACGGCGTTGCGTATGCCGCAACATTAATAAAAAATTTCGCAATTTTTTCTTTGCACTCTCCATATGCGATACGCTTGTATGCTGTGGCAAGGCGCCGGGGGGATGGCCCTGCTCTCAATATATATATTTTTTTGTGTAATTTTTCAAATATTGTTCAATTTGCAAACGCGCGTTTAACGATGTGTGCGTAATTTAAGTGCCCGTGGATGCCGCCAGCGGTGGCATAGACGATTGTAAGGGAGGGGGGGGGGGGGAGAGGTTGGATGGGCGGGCCTTTGAATTTTCACTTTGATGGTTCAACGTCGTTGGCATCATCGTCATCGCATTTGTGCAATCGCTTGTGCCATCAATTGAAAATATGAATTAATTATTTTTATGAAAAATTTTAATTGTATTGATAAAAGCGCATCAAACGAGAGATGCACAAAGGCGGCGGGTGAGAGGGCAGAAGGAAGTAAAGGGAAGAATGCAGAGTCAGAGCAATGAAAGTAAGAGAATCTTTTTAATTGTGTTTAGGGAAAGATATATCTTTCAACTTTGATTAAAGAGTATTCGAGTTATAAAGAATAATAGTATAAGAAAATTCTGAATTTATATTATTTTTAAACCTTTAAATTCTAATTTTAAAAAAAATTAATATAATTATTTATTTATTTAGGAATTAGAAAATTAAAAGAGTAATACATTTAAATGTAATGTGTTAACACGCTTCATAAAATTGTTTTACCTTTGCTACATCGAGATGTAAAAAACGTGATTAAATCTATTCTTGAAATTTACACAAATCCCTTCGATCTTAAGCGGTTCTTAAAATATCTTTAATCTGCTAAATCTTTAGTTCTACTTTACTTCGTTACCTGGTTTTCCACCAATGAGAATAAAAATGATAAATCAATTTATCTGAGTGAGGATATAAAATAAGATCAACAATTCATTAACTATGGCAGGTTAATAGACGGAATTTAGATATAAGTTAATATCAAAAATGAATTAAATGTTGTATTACCTGAATATATGTTTATATTTTTGAACATTTTTCTCTATATGGCAACGTTAATTTACAATTAATTTTAACTCACATTTAAGTTAATATTAATAATTAATTAAATGCTGCACTATCAGAATATACATATGTTTAAATTTTCACATTTTTCTCTATATAAAAACTTTAATTTACAATTCATTTTATGAGTAATGATTTACATTAAGCCTTATGTGTTGTTTCATTTATTAATGATGCAAATAGTCTATTAATTGGGTTCACTATCATAACTATCTGTTAATAACATAACTATCAGTCTCTCTCTCTTTCGCTCTCTCTCTCTCTTTCCATATATTTCTTTCACTAGCTGTAGTTTTTATTTTAGAGCTAAGCTAACCCAAACGCCTCGTTGTCGTTTCCGTTTCCGCTTCCTGCCGGCCGCTGTCGCTGCCGCCTTCATATTTGCATCGCCGTCTCCAGCTCAGCGTATCTGGCAACCACTTAAATAGTTTTTATCATGTAATTACCGCCGCTGTCGTCTACCAGACGCATCCTCGTGTCCTCGCGTCCTCGCATCCTCGCATCCTTTGCATCCTCGCATCCTTTGGCGCTCAACTTTTTTGTGTCACTGCCGCTGCCGCTGCCGCTGCGGCGGCGGCTTCCGTGATTTGTGCAACCGACCGCTGTGGCAGCTGGCCCGGAGTTGGACCCGCACATGAGTCGCATTTGGGGCATGTTTCGTGAGGGGGCGTGGGGCGCGGGGCGTGGCCAGCTGCCCATTGCGTGTATTACAATAATTTTTAATTACCGGCGTAAACGTAATTATGAATTTTTATTTCGCATTCTCATATTTTGCAGTCATTTTTTTGCGCTCTTTCGTTGCGATATTTTTTTTATTTTTTTTTTTATTTTTTTGTGTATTTCGTTTCGCCCCGTTTTGCCCACATCTTTTGGCCTTTTTGTTGTTTAGCATCGTTTGGTGGCCGTTTTTGTAGTTGTCGCTGGCGCTGATCCGGTTCGCGATTTGCACAAAGGCTTCACAGTTCGTTGAGGCGGAGGCGGCAGTGGGAGTGGCAGTGGAAGTGCGAGTGGCAGTCTAAAGGCTTCGGGTTCTCTCTGCCTTTTTGCATGTGTCACTTCTGTGCAGGCGTTGCCAGATTTTGTGTTGAGCGTTTCTTAGAAATGCGCCGACCAAGGAAGACGGCGGGAGGGGCAAGAGGTGAGAGGTGCCTGCTCAACTACCGGCTGCACGCAATTATCACAAGTG